>CABFPE010000007.1:351302-367185 GCA_900660155.1 Hofstenia miamia | reverse complement strand
ATATATATATATATATATATATATACATTTAATCATTATTGTGAAGACAACATAGCTCCGGGATTTACTTGGACTGGAATCCCGGTGAGTACTTCACCTTTGTGTATTGTTTGTGGCGAAAAGCTGGCTAACAAGGCTATTGCACCAGCCAAAGCTGAAACGACATTCAAAACCTAAACATCCTGATTTGTCGAGGAAAGATGAAAAAATTTTTAAAAGAGCTGTGAAATTTAATATAATCCAAGTTTCTATGTTTGCAAGAAGTTCAAGTTGAGTGGCAAAGAACAACACGCAAGTTATGCAGTGGCGGAGATAGTTGTAAGAAAAATGAAATCTTTCACCATCGCAGAAACTGTAATTTTATCTGCATGCAAAGATATAGTGAGGATAGTGTTTGGAGAGGATGCTGTATCAGAAGAAAATAAAGTTCAACTTTCCGACAAAACAGTAAGTAGGCGCATTAAAGACATCTCAGTAGACATTCAATTCAATCTTAATCAGAAATATTAATACTTAACTTATTTTAACTTCAAGTTGATGATAGTGCGGACATTAGTGGTAAAGCAGAACTTCGTGTATTTGTTCGTATTATTAATGATGAAGCTATTGTAGACGACTTTCTGTTTTGTAAAGAAATGCCAGACTACAAAAAGACAATAATATATTTAAATTGAATATTTTTATTCTAAGTAAATTTAAAAACAATTTTTCGTTAAAAATCTGCTGTTAGTAAGTTTTCTTACTTATTTTCAAGTAATATTCATTTAGTGCTAAAGCTTTGCATGAATCGCACTCTTATAAAACGAGAATATTAAATAACTAAAGCCCCGATTAAACTGGTTAAACTTGTGGAATTCGTCAAGCGAATCTAGTATACATTAAACGTGATGCTTGTTTCATTTGACTTTCTTTGTTGCAAAGAGATAAAAATACAACAAAAGGACAATATATTTGATGTTTGGAATTCATACTTTGAGTATTGTGAATTGAAATGGAGAAACTGTCCTGGTATTTATGCAGATGGTGCCCCTGCATTTACAGGATATCTTAAAGGCTTTGTCTCAATCGCACAAAAACAAAATCCAAATATATATCATACTCATTATTGTTTCATTCAAAGAGCATTTGTTGCTAAAACTCTGGGATCTGACCGAAAATGTTCATTGGATATTGTAGTGAAAATTATTAATTACATCATGATGAGGCCACTTAAATGTCAACTGTTTGCGAAACTTTGTGCGGATATGGAAGCAGATTATTCCAACTTAATCCAGTACACAGAAATATGTTGGTTATCAAAGGGAAGGGTATTGTCTAGCTTTTTGTTTATGACTATCTGTTTGTAAAAATACCTGAAAGAATTTGTAGAATGTTGATATATTTCATGAGCTAAGCATGCAGGGCAGGAACAAATATGTAGTGTGTTTCCTTACAAAATAAATGTTTTTTCAGAGGAAATTTATAACATAAACGCAGGAAATATGGAAATGTTTCCAAATGGTTTTAAAAGAAATTGTAAAGAAATTTGGCTACTGATTTTGTACCTCTTGGACATTATGTTTTGTAGAAATTGAGCTATGTGAAGAACACTTCACATTAAAAGAGGAAGAAGAACTTGCCAGTGTTCAAAGTGACAGAACATTAAAGTTGATGCATGTTGAGCTTAATCTGAATGCATTTTGGTTACTGTTCGTAAAAGAATATCCTTCAATTGCCCAGAAACGTCATACATGTATGAATTTGGATTTTCAGCTCTGACTACTATCAAGCACAAAAAACGAGAGCAACTTCGTGTCTGTCTGTCAAGAACACGACCCAATCTTAAAGAGCTGTGCAAGAAACACTAGGCTCAGTTTATTTAATATACAAGAAAATGTACAATACTCTGAACATGCATATTTTCACTTACTGGCAATATTAATTAATTAAATGCTTTTTTGCATTAAACAACCAAATTATTGTACAGGGGTTTCTCGAGCCAATGGAATGATTCCATGGGTTTCCCTAGCTTAACCCTAATCCTCACAACCTTTTTTTGTACGTTGGCCATTTTTGATATACTAATGCTATTGTCATTAAATTTAGCGCAAACACACCATGGGATATAAAGTTTGAAAAAATTTCAAAAAAAAATTTTATTCACTATATTTGCTGATGTCAGCATTTTTTGCAAACAATTTTTTAAAAATCCTAAGAGATGTCTTATGTCAAAATGGTTATTATTTTTGGTCTAGTTTTAATCATTTTTTATTCAAAACACAAATGTTAAGGTCTAGTAATAATTTAAGGCATATAAATTTGTAGTTATTAATGCTGATGTCAACATTTTTATTTTTGTCTAGTCATTTTTATATTTCTAAATTAATATAAATGTCAATCACCATTGACAAAATAGTCATAATTCCTTGACAAAAAATGTTTTCGCCCTAAAATTTTCACAGAATGTGAAAAACAAAACTTAATGCAGAGAAAAGTTGAGCCAACATTACACATTTGACTTAACAAGAGTTATTAGTAAAAGTTCACATGGGGGTAAATTTACTCTCTTGTGAAGAGTAAAGTTAATAGTAAATACATAAATGTGCAATAAGAAAAGAAGTAATTTACTAATATTTGAAAATATTGCTCAAAATTATCCAAAAACATTTTTGCAGTTACTCTAATGAAAATGCAAAAATTGTATTAATATATATATATATATATATATATATATATATATATAATTTTAAAAACAGTGCTTATTTCAAGTTTGAATATAATTAGAAGCTAATGTATTTAGATTCAGTGACTCAAGCAGTTTCATCAAGAGGTACGTAAAATTAAATTTTCCATATGAAATTGGTGATAAACAAAAAAATACAAACATTCATCGTATATAGATTATTGATTTTGACCAGTGACCGATATAGGATTTTCTGACGGGGGAAAATACTAATCACCCAAATTTTGGAAAATATTAAAAGTTTGCTCTAAAAATATGCTTTTAAATTTGTTTAGATTAAAAATATTCCATTTAAATTTAATATGTGCAAAGTTTTTTCTACAGTATAAAGTATTGAATATTCATAAAGTTGTGAATTTCATTGTTCAAATGGAAGTCAATACTAACATCTTTGTGTTTGCTATTGATAATTTCTGAAGTCTTCACTATCTATATGCAGTATTATGTAGGCATTAGCCATACAAAGAAGTTGAGTCTACAATCAACAGTGCTTTGATATTCTATAAAATATTTTAGTATTCATGCCTGTAATTTAGAGTTCTTGATTGTACTTTAACTAAAAATTGAATTTTGTGAAATGGATTATATTTATACAAAAACTTGGGAATTAGTTTAATTAACTTTTTTAAAAATTTAAAATTCTTATAAAATTCAATGATTGGGGTGACCATGATGGTATGTGAAATTTACTATGGTATATTTAATAATACAAAAAGTCATTTTCTTTTCAAATGCACATAGTTGATATTCAAATTGCAATTAGAAATAGTGCATTTTCAAAACCGTTTAATCATGGAAAAACTATAAATGTGCATTGTAAAGATACAGTATTTATTTAAACAGATTAGATTATTCACTCGATAGATAGTGTCGGAGATATATGTCAAAAGATTTCTTGATAAAATTTGGAATTATCAGTCCTTCTCTTTTAAAAACTTTGTTGATTTATATTTCATTTGTAATCCCTAAAAATAATATTTCTAAAATATTAATTCTTGCAAAACGTTATTGGAAGTGCAGGTAAAAAATTCGATTTTTAGTTCAATTATACAGGGCTCGAGATATATATATTTAGACCTGACTGAGAGCGAGATAAAGAGAGTTCTTATTACATTTGAGAATCTGCTGTTAATGAATTTTTTTACTTATTTTCAAGTAATATTCATTTAGTGCTAAAGCTTTGCATGAATCGCACTCTTATAAAACAAGAATATTAAATAACTAAAGCCCCGATTAAACTGGTTAAACTTGTGGAATTCGTCAAGCGAATCTAGTATACATTAAACGTGATGCTTGTTTCATTTGACGAATCCAATATTGAAAGCTCCAGTTTACATGGTAACTTTTTGCAAATATTCATGAAAACGGCCTTTTACAAAAAAATATTAATCTTCCATATCAATGTTGTATTTTTGAAGCTTTGCTGGTGTGGGACCCTAAATAAAATTTAGCCCTATTTTTCAGGCTATATATATATATATATAATAGTACTTTGTTTGTTTATTTTGCAAAATTTACAAGTTCAGTTATTTTATAAATGTTTTTTAAGTTTTAGGGGATTTATGTGGCCCTTAAAGAAATATTTTAATAATAAATTTTATTCAAACTTTACCAAACTTCTGAATATTGTGCAAATGATTATATTGGAAGAAGCTCTAAAAAACGTTCAAATAAAAATTTCTCCAAATCAATATTGACAACTTTACTGGTCAATTACAGCAATAATTTTACTAAATATATTTTTTGATTTTAAGATATTTACAACTTTAATCATTTATTTTAGGTTTAGAGGGTGTTACTACAGAACAACCAATTGGTATGCATATAATAACTTACAAATATATATGTTCATTCCTTGAATTATCAATTATAACAAAGAATATATATTACAAATGTTCAAATAATATTGTGTATGTATCAACAGTTTTGATAACATCATTTTGATCTTTAGGACTTCCTAAATTGTGCTGCATTTTCTTTCACTCAAACAGTCTCAATTATTTCTACAGATTGTGAAACAGCATCTTGACAATATGTTCAAATTTTTAGAACCAAAACCCACTGCACTAGATCATAATGAAATGCAATCAAGTGTTAAACATGTATCCTCACTTTCTTGCTTTCATTCAACCTTTATTGGTCAAATAGAAAAGCATAGCTTGCAATATAATGTGGCATGCATAATGAACAATCTTAAAATATTTTTCTTCAGCACCTATTATAAATAATTGATTATTAACCTATATGTCATTTATTTGTTCTACAATATTTTTTTCAGTGTAATTATGTTTTAATCAATTTAGATGACTGTTCAATTATCAATTTTTTTGTTAACATTCAAAAATATCATTATGGAAGAAGTTTCACATCTTCAGATGTTCTGCTTTCTCTCTTTGAAGATATGATGACCAATATTGTGGGTTTTTATTAATTACATATGTTTATATACTGTTTAGTGCACAATTTTGAAATCAAATTTTACTGATGTTGCATATAACTTCAACAGCTGTAATCTTTCTTCAATTTTGAATAGCACTACAAATGTGTTTGGGTTTAATTTTACATTGACTTATTGGAAAAGAGAATCAAATGCTGAGATAATAAATATTAATGATATTCAGAGAATCATTCTAAATATTCAAGAAGTTGAGAGAGCTAAAGTAACTTTGCAGAATTTTCCAAATGATCAATGTTCAGGTAATTGCTTCTCTAAAAATTAATTTGTTAGTCTATCCTAATATTCACTTTTCTTCTAAAATTCTTTTAGTAATTGTTTCCAAAAGAAAATAATTTTTATTAGCCTCATTCAGGAAACCAAAATTTGTATCAATTTGCTTAAATTTTTTCAGAACTTCAATTATTAATTGTGAACCAATATAATCACTTAGAAATTATTTTCAAAGACAGAAGATGTTGCCACAAATAATGGTTGTATAGCTTGTAAACAGAATATTCTTTTGAGTTTTCATTTTTGAAGCTAACTAGAGGATGGCTTAGCTTCCAATAAATTCAAGGTTTTTACTAATTCCAAGATTAATTTAAGCATGCCCAATTATCAATTGCAAATAACAGTAATGAATTTCTTATGGAATGCATTTTAGAATTTCCAGCATTATATGGTGGCTTGTTTGGCCTGCATTTAATGAAAATAAGCAATAAACAATTTTTTTAATGATTGTCTAAGCAAATTAGAAACGTTAAACTGAATTTAGAAGACATAATTTTGAACAAAATCAAGTTAAACATTCTTAGCTTAATTATGACAGCCAGTCAACTGTGTGTGCAATGCCACTGCATGTACATGTGAATTAGCTAAAATTTTATTGATGATGAGCAATAATAGAGTTGTTCATGATCTAGTTGATCTTCCTTTTTGAATGCATGAGTGGTAATTGAATTTCTGGATAGTTATAATTTGTGATAATTGAATTTATCTGTAGGATGTTGTGCTTTCTGTACATTAAATTTAGTATAAATGTTCTTCATATTCTTTATTAACATTCTTCACTTGCACTTAGACCAATAAAATTACAAATAATAGAACATTTTAATCAGCTTGAAGAATAATGTGAAAGGATTATAATAATTTCTATTCACAGAATATTTTTTATAAGAAATTGTTCTTAGTAAATATACACTGGGAAGTCTAAGAAAGTTAAATGCTTATTTTTGCCTATGAAAATTCCAATATTATACATTGTTTTTCTAAAATTTATGTCTCCTTCATTATTGAGGTGATTCTTAATAAATCCATTCTCTTCCACAAATGCAGTGGTGATATTTACCATGTTGGTTTCTTTCACACAGATTGGGCATGCTAAAAATTTAAATAATATTACAAAATATGGTTACTAAGAATGAATGTTGTAAAAAATTAACAATTATATTGTTTTTGAAACTTTATATTAAATAATACATTGAGATCCATGACAACCTTGATATCTGGAACCATTCTACTTTTCCTGTGTAATTTAATTGATTGCAGGTGAATTTGTTAGAGTATTTCGAATCTTCCAATTGGTTTCTATTGTTATTTGTGACTTGCTTTTCCAGTTTTTTTCCTTGATCAAACCGGTGTAATTTTGTTATTTAATAAGTGATTTTATATTAGATTGGTATACAATAAAATATCTCATAAATCTTAAATACATTAGCCATTAAACAATCTTGCACATTTACTGAATTTCACAATGCAATTGCAAAATTTCTAACTGAGTTTTCTCTCACTGCCAAGTTGTGTCACATATAGACAGTTAATTACAAAGCAAATTGCTTAAGCAAAATTTAATATTCACATTCTCCAAATACTAAACATATTAAAATATTCTCTTTATTTAAACATTAATCTTGATGCAATAAGCTTTGCTTAGTAAACTTAGGCTAGGAATTTAAATTTTAGTAAAAGTTAATTTCTTGCAACAGGCAACCAATATTATTTAGTTTATTCATTAATAAGGTTGTAAATAGATAAGCTCATGAATTTTTTGAAGTTATTGTTTTATCTAAGCTGATTTTGTAGTGAAATGAAGGCTGGGTTTTTAAAATGCTATTCAACTACAATAGTACGGTATTACTTTTAACTATTTGACCAGCATATGAATAAAACATTTTGTTAAGATCTCGTAAATAGTATGGCATTTTTTTTCTTGAAAATAGATCTGTGAGCTATTGGAAATTTGACCAAAACCTACTATTGGCTTTTGTGACTATTTTTAAGAACAAAGAAGTAAGTTTATGCAGCCTGGAAATGTGAGTAAAACTTGAACCTGAAGCTCACATACAAAACTAATTTGAACATATGGACAAGCATCTAATTCTGACAAGACTGTGCTTGGTAATAATTTAAGAACAATACTAAAGCATTCTATTAAAGAAGATCTTTTTTCTACATGGTAATTCTATTTGAAATGATCTTTTGTGAGTCCTTTTTGCAGAGCCTTGGAATTTCATAAAGTTCAGTATAGGAAATATAGTTATTGGAAACAACCTTCTTTAAAATATTTAATGGCAATATATTATGATTGATTTGCTCAAATTTGACTGCACCTCTTACATTGTTGTCCAGAAATCCTATGTTTCTCCAATTTTATACTTCAGGTGTAATTTGACAAGACAATGTTACACACTAATGTAAATTACAAATTTGTTACCAGATCTGAAAAATTATAAAAGGCTTTGCACAATTTAAACAAATGGTGATGGTTAAAAGGTAAAAAAAATGCAGTAAGAGCCATTATATATATCTTGAATTACATTTCCCCATTTTATATTACATCTTGTGAGGAAGGTTTTCTCAATCCAACAAAAATCCATACTGTATTTATATTTATACAATTATGAAATATTTTTATTTATATGAAGTTAACTCAACTAAACTTTTTCATGTATATATGAGACTTTTATATCCCAAAATTATGTTTTTATCATGTGCTTTATGATCACCCTTCATCCTCAGAAAATACATTTTATAAACTTTCATTTTAAACTTTTGCATAGTAATCTGAAAGAATTTTCAGATAAACATGCTCATATACACATTTGAAATCAATGTTTGCTATGGTTACTCAAGTAATATTTTATAATGGACATTTTATATTTTAGAACATCTCAGCATAATATCATATTTAATACATATTTTAGGTTCAACAAACCCAAACAAATGCAATTTCATTTTCTTCATTCTAGTTTTGAAGATCACTCATGATGTTTTAGAAAATTTACAAAGGAGAACTTAAACTATTTGTGCAGATTTTGTATCATTTGACAAACAAATTTTTTTATTTTTGAAAAGTGACAATGCCTATTTAATCTATATATGTATATATTATATTGAAATGAAACTGTTCTTTTCTTATACTGGGTTGTTGGAATGCAAAATTTCTACTTTCTTTGAAATTAAAATAGAATTTACCTAGATTTTCAAAACTTTTGCTTACAATATTTGCAATATGCTTCTTATTCTTTTATGTCTAATTATCATATTTAAATGCTTGAATACTAATATTTAATCCTTTAGGTTTCCCAATGCTTTATTAAAAAATTTCCTTTTTCAATATATTTCCTTATTCATTTTTACCTTATGCTTGTAATTCAATTTGTAGCTCCATTTATTAATTGCTTAGCCTCCTCATAATTGGTCCAATGAGGATTAATCAAATTCAAGTTTGCCTAATCAAATAACTTACTTTTGTTAATTACACAGTAAGAACAAACCATGAAAAATGACATTAATTCAATACCAAAATGACGTCATTATTTGCAACATCAAACACTACTAAAACAACAGAGAGCATTTAATTAGTAAAGAAACAGACTGATTTCCATTTGAACACTGAAATTTGGAAGCACTTCCAACTAACATGCAAACATTCTTCTAAAATTTCTTAAAAATTATATATATATATTGACTTGTACAAAATCATTAATTATAATAAATGCTATTGTAGAAAATTCATAGCATTTTAGATAATTGTGTTATACTTAAGAATACTGTGCTAAATTGATAATTGTAAAGTTTTGGTTGTGAAATACTTTAATAAAATTCTAGCAATAAATACTTTGTACAAATTACACCAAATTATTGACACTGAAATGATACAAATCTTTATTGAACAACACATTTACACCACTAAGATGTCAAACCAATATTGTAATTATGAAGTTGTTCTAGCTAGGTACCTGCTGTTTAATCACATTGGAATTGTGTGATTGGTAAATCACTGGTGTTAGTTTAGTATTAATTAACACTGGTGACACTTTATTAAAAGTTTTTGCTGATTTCACACATAAAAAACATACCCTCCTTGGTAGAGGTAATTAATTTCAACATACTATTGGCATCATTAAGAGTGTATATAAGATGAATGGTAATATTCTTCAAAAAATTTATAACTTTTGCTCATTTAAATCCCTAGAATAATTTTATTTCCTATATTTAGCTTTCAAATTATAGTTACAAACATGTTTGTTCTTATTATCATTATTATTATAACTATTATTCTTGCTTCTCATAGCTCCATGCTGGTATTCCACAGAGTCTGAGATATTTCCCCAGGACTCTAGCTGTTCCTAAAAATTCTGCCTTCTGTGCACTTTGGTATTCCCAATTCCTCCAAGTAACTCTTATGCTTCTTACTCAGTGCTCCTAGTGCTACTACAACTACTGGGACTACTTCAACATTTTTTAACATCCACAGCCTTTCTATTTTTTGTGCCCACTCCTACTTGTCCATCTTCTCTTTCTATTTGGTACTGCTATGTCTAGCGCTGTTCCCCATCTTTTCTCTTTGTCTACCATTACTATGTCTTGCCTCTGTGTTTCTATCACCTTGCTTGTCTGTATGTTGAATTCTTACAGTATCTTAACCTTCTCATTTTCTATGGCACCCTGTGGGTTTTGTTCATACCACTTGTCTCCTGCTTCTAAACCTATGCTGTCTGCCCAAGCTCTAATGTACCATTCTTCCAAAATTGTCATGTCTGAACTTATACTCATTCTGTTCCAACTTTTCACACATTGCTATCCAATGAGCTACCTCCTCACACTCTTTCTTACATAGCCAACACTTATCACCAGGGCCTGGTTTTTTAGGTAAAAAAATCAGACAATTTAGGTTAGAGCCATGCCCTATTTAAGTAAATTTAGGTAAAACATTGTTTTCAAAACATTTTATTGGAAAATGTCCTTATTATAGTACAATAAAAGATGTATTTTAAGATTCTCAAACATTAAACTTTCCCTTTCCTTTCTCAGAACATGGGGGAGTTTCGAAAAACTGCGTTCCACGTCTGCACTTGTAATTGGAGCGTACATGAAATTCGATAGTTTGCTCAGCGAGAACTGCATATCCAGAACATCGGTTGGTAGTAAGTCGTTGAATCCAGCACAACATTTAGCAACAGCAGCCAGTGTAAAAAACCACCATTTTTCTGTAAAATTGAATAAGACTTCTTGACAAACTGTCGTTAATAGCTTGAGCAACTGTGCTATGGTTGACTTTTTTGAGCTGAAGGACGTTCAATAGCATTGATTTGCTGGGGGCATTTCCGTCTAATATCCCAACAAGAAAATTGAGAACATACCTTTGCTTATTGTCCGTTGTTTCATCAACTATGAAATAAATGTCTGAGTTACCAATTGCACTCCAGATTTTCTGAAGATTTTCCTCGTATAATGGCTGTATGCACAACTTTCATAAGTATGAACTTTCCATTGGCTTCTTGTTTGTCCACTTTTCAATAAATTTAATCCAGGCTGGATCGTTTATCTTTTCCAAAGGAATATTGCACTCCATGAATGTCTTAACCATGTCCATGTTGAAATCCCACCATTCCTGGCATGCATTTGCAAATGCTTCTACTCCACTTGTTATTGTTGACTGAGAGGGAGCATGGCTGGATATTTTCTTCTGATGATTTTTGCCTTTTACGTGTTGTTCCACATGTTTTTTCTGCTGCATGGTAAATGAGCAAGAACATAACTTGCAAAGCGCTTTCTCTGGTCCCAGTGGTTCAAAGCACGTGTATTGCGTTTTACGAATTATCGGATCACTGCTGCCTTAGTCTTTCCCATTCCAAATAATCTGAAATGAAAAACAAATATTTGACTAACGTTTGGAATTAATTGACTAACGTCATATTAATTGCGAGTTAATTTAGTCTAGTGCATGGAGTATGAAATTAACAGGAGGTGAAAACAAACACTCGTGTCAACAGACTGCAGGCCTAAAACCGCAATAAAGCAATGTTGTTATTGATGCTCTAATATTTATATTAGTCATTTCACTTTGCAATTCATTCCGTTCAGTTGCTCATGCCAAACAAGTGCTGTGTATTTAATTGCAGGTGGAACTATAGAAATTTAGGTAGAATTTACAAATACGTTGAATTTAGGTATATTGTAACATTCTGGGCCATTTTAGGTAAATTTAGGTAGCTTTAGGTAAATGACCTAAAAACCAGGCCCTGCTTATCACTTACTTCCAGTCTTCTGTCTCTATTCTTCTTCACCCAGTTTGTTCTTATTTCTTGCTCCTGTGCTGCCATTATCAGTGCTGCTGTTTCTCTTTTTAGTCTTGCCTTCTTTAACCACTTGTTGCTTTCTTTTCTGGCATGCTTTTCTGTGTTCATCTAATATTCTTCATACATCACATTCTGTCTATACCTTGATTGTCTCTCTGATTCCATCCTACTCTGGTATGCTGTCTTTCTTTCAATCTCAGTTCTTACCTTCCTTAGTGACCTCTAGTAGGGACCCTCTAGTTTGCTCTTCTACATATTCCTTTAGCCCTAGTCCTTCTGTTTATACTGTTTCCTTTACACTTAATGCATTGCCATGTACAGCCTATCTACATCTTTATTTAAGTTGAATGCTCCTTCTACTGCTAGTATCTTCTTTGTCTCTCTGTCTAACTCCCTCAGTTCATTCTTTTTCCACTAAATCTGTTCAATATCTCAAAACTGACATTACCCATGTATTAATTGCTTTTATACTATTCTGCCCATTCAATGCTGACTTCTGTAGTACCTTCCTTAGCCTGTGTTTGAATACTTTTCTTAACTTTTCTAATTTCCTCATGGTCTGTTTTGTCAATCTTTATCACTCCAAAGTACTTGTACCCTATCTTGACTTCCTCAATCTTATCCTGACTGCTTGTTCTAAAACCATCTCCATCTATACACTTGCCTCTTGTCATTGTCACTGCTGCACACTTTCCTAATACAAATGGCAACCTTAAATCTCTGCTTGCCTTCTACAATATCTCCATTTGCTTCTGCAACATCTTCCTTGAACTACCATACATCTTCAGGTCATCCATGTATCATAGGTTACTTACTACACTACTATTCTTCTCCAACTTATACCCTACACTGTAGATTCCTCACTAGTTAGAGATTGACAATAATTTGCTTTTACTATTACTTTTCTTAGCTCTCTTTAGAGTGTGAGATTCCAACACATCTCAGCCATCAATTATTGATAATTGCATTAGATATGTTAATTGGATTTTGTAACTTTATTACATTCAATTAATTAAACTTCCATTTAGATCAACAGCAGCAGAAGACAGAGTCAAAACCTCAAGTGGAACCATGCAATCAAGAATTAATCCTCTAGCAGTGATCACCTGTTACTATGCAAATGGCTGTGACTCATGAAGCTCTTTCAGTGATAGTGATTTATGTTGTGGTGCACAAAAGCTTTCCTTTGTTGCTTACCTTAATTGAATTTGTACACTGATTGCTCTCATTATTAGGCATAATAAAGGAATTGCTACAACCTTGCTACTTTCACTTATTTTGTATCCTACATATTAATAGCCTTAAATATAAATAACTACATGATACTGTATACATGTGAGCAACCAATGTGGCTTGCAGAAAGATGATGATGGTCAAAGGTCCACAAGTAATTAGTATAACCAACAATATAATTAATAAGGAGCTTGTAGGCACCTCATATATAATAAGGTTTATTATGTTTAATACCCTACAGGAATTTGGAACTAAAATAGATGGTTAACCTACTGTCAGCTATCCAGCTGCTTGGTGACATTAGTTATATAGAGTGAATCAAATCTTTAGGAAAGCTAAATGGAGAAAAATCCTACTTGTATCCCTATTCTAAAAACAAACTTTCATAAAAGGGCATAGCACTATTGCAGAAGCTGATAAATGTTGTAATATCCTGAAGGCTGCCACTTGAGGGCTGGTAAATGTGGGGTCCCTTAATACTACCAATGTGCCTGATCATGTAGCTTTCTCATTTCATTACAAAATCACACCTGATATAAAAAGCAAAGATAAATTCTGAATTTAATTTCTCACTTTTCTTTCCATGTAAGCTATTTTTATATCACAATTGTACAAACAAACAACATGTACCTGTTTCTCATTGATTTCAGTTTTTGCAATCCAAAACTCATCTGCTAATTTTATACAACATGTTATTAATTCAACTAAGCCTTTCAGTTGCTACTTTTTGTTTAATGCATTTGCTGACAGGCATTATTACCATATTATCACTTAGTTTACAAAAAGTAGAAAATTGAAATAAATGCATAATCAAAATTAGATAACTTAGATCACATAAAGTACTTAATTTCTTTTCTTCTCACCTTCTTGCTGATTATGCCACAATGCCTGTTTCCTTTAACCTTTTTTGTGATAGGGATTAGGCTTACTACAAACAGTAGTGGTGCTAAGCTGTCTCCCTGGAATATGGCCCACCTAAACCATAAACTAAGGTGGTATATCTCAGTCTGCCACCTTCCCATCTCTCTCTCTAGAAACTCAACCAATTTCTGTGAAACTCCGTTAGCCTCTAGCATTTTCAATACCCACATATGTGATATGCTGTCATATGCCTTCCTGTAGTCTATCCATGCTATTGCTAAGTTGTCTTCCATCTTTTACAGTTCTCCACCACTGTTGGTCTATTAACAACTGATCTTTGCATCCTCTTGTTTTGTCCTACATCCCTTCTGCTCCTCAGATATCAACCTATTCTGTTCTCCTCTTGTATTGACCTGTTCTGTTCTAAGTAACATGCCAGCCTATTTGACATCACTGAAGTTAGCAATTTCCAAGTTGTTGGCAGACATGTTATCAGCCTGCAGTTGCTTGCCTTACTACCTTTCTGTATCAGAAATGTCCTTCCCACTACCATCCATTCTGGGCACCCACTCAACACACACTCTTCCAATGCTACTGCTAGTCTCTCATGAACACTTGTGAACTTCTCTCTCTGCCTGGTGCCTTCCAATTCCTCATCTTCTTTAGAGCCTTCTTCAGCTTTGCAGTTGTGATTGCTTCTTCTTCTTGCCTGAATTCCTTCTGCATCTGCTCACTCTCTATTTCTGGTCCCACACTTCCCCATATATTTTCCCAGACCTTACTGTGTCCTCACCTGCTCTAGCTGTAGCCTTTTCTCCTGCATCTAGTTTTTTGTAGAATCTTCCTTCTTAGTTCTCAAACTTCATATTGTCTCTTGCCTGTTTTGCCCTTGCCCTATGCTTTCTCAGTTTCTCAGCTTATGCAACTAATCTCTGCTTAAGCTCTTCTCTTGTGGTTTCTATAGTCTTGCCCTTACCTACCCTACACTTGTCCTGTAGTGTCTTGCTTGTCCTTGATTGCTGTCTCTGTTTCTACATCCTCTGTTTCTGCTGTTTCTGCCACTACTAAATCTGCCCCTTCATTCTCTTTTTGCTTCATATCTTCAGCTTATTCTCATCCAGCTTCAACTTTCAGACCTGACCTGCAAGCCTCTGCTCTGCATTTTCTAATCTTGTTTCTTCTTTTTTCCATTCTTCCAACATTCTCTTCCTATAACCCCTCTCATCTGGTCTGCTTCTTCTGTAACACTCCAATGCTATCTTGTTCTGCTTATCTGTCCACTTGTGCCATTGTCCATTGGTCTGTGTGGATCCTATACTGTCACTTCTT
Source organism: Hofstenia miamia (assembly GCA_900660155.1). Lineage (NCBI taxonomy): Eukaryota > Metazoa > Xenacoelomorpha > Acoela > Hofsteniidae > Hofstenia > Hofstenia miamia. The sequence continues at coordinate 352,019 of CABFPE010000007.1, read as the reverse complement.
GAGTCCACACTCCCAATTGTGGAGTCTGCCTGTTGACTGGAGATTCTTCACACCCTCTTCTTTTTGTTTCACTTTCATTGAAGGTAAGGCCATTATTATTATGATCTCTTACTTTGCACAGCTTCATGCTGGTATTCCTCTCAGCTTAGGGAACTCACCAGTTCCCAGGGAGTCTGAGAGCTTTTCTTAGAACTCTAGCTGTTCCTAACAATGCTGCCTTCTCTGCTACTGCTCCTCCCCACTTTGGTACTCCCAACTCCTCCAAGTATCTCTTGTGCTTCATACTCACTGCTCCTAGTGCTCCTACTACTACTGGGACTACTTTGAACTTCTTTAACTTCCACAACCTTTCTATTTCTTCTGCCAACTCCCTGTACTTGTCCATCTTCTCTTTCTCCTTGCTTTCTACATTCTTATCCTTTGGTACAGCTATGTCTGTCACTGTTCCTAATCTTTGCTCTTTGTCTACCACTACTATGTCTGGCCTCTGCTTCTATCACCTTGCTTGTCTGTATGTTAAAATCCCACAGTATCTTAATCTTCTCATTCTCAATGGCTCCCTGTGGCTTGTGCTCATACCACTTGTCTCTTGCTTCTAACCCATGCTGCCTGCTCAAGCTCCAGTGTACCATTCTTCCCACCTTGTCATGCCTGAACTTATACTCATTCTGCGCCAACTTCTCACATCCTGCTATCAGATGATCAACTGTCTCACAC
>CABFPE010000007.1:334014-351177 GCA_900660155.1 Hofstenia miamia | reverse complement strand
CCTGCTATCAGATGATCAACTGTCTCACACTCTTTCTTACATAGCCTACACTTATCACTTACTTCCACTCTTTTGTCTATATGCTTCTTCACCCAGTTTGTTCTTATTGCTTGCTCCTGTACTGCCATTATTAGTGCTTCTGTTTTTCTCTTCAGTCCTGCCTTCTTTAACCACTTGTTGCTCTCTTCTCTATCACACTTTTCTGTGTTCCTCCAGTATTCTCCATGCATTGCCTTCTGCCTATACCTTGTTTGTTTCTCTGATNTCTACAGTCTCTTCCACACTTAGCAGCCCTTCCCCCCTTATGCCTTGCCATCTTCATTGAGGTTGAATGCTCTCTCTGCTACTAGTATCTTCCTTGTCTCCCTGTCTAATTCCCTCAGTTCATTCTTATTCCACCTAACTATTCCTGCCGAATATCTCAACACTGGTATCACCCACGTATTAATTGCCTTTATGCTGTTCTGCCCATTCAATAATGCTGACTTCTGTAGTACCTTCCTTACTCTCCTCTTGTACTCTTTCCTTATCTTGTACTCTTTCCTTAGCCTCATCTTCATTTCCACATGATCCGTTCTGTCCTTCTCTATTACTCCTAAGTACTTGTACCCCTCCTTGACTTCCTCAATCTTATCCCCACTGCTTGTCTTCAAACCCTCCCCATCCACCCACTTGCCTCTAGTCATTGCCACTGCTGCACACTTTCCTAATCCAAACTCCAACCCTGAATCTCTGCTTGCCTTCTCCAATGTCCTCGCCTGCTCTAGCTGTAGCCTTTTCTCCTGCATCTAGTTCTTGTAGAACCTTCCTTCTTGGGTCTCAAACTTCATATTTTCCCTTACTTGTCCTGATCTTCCCTATTTGCTGCCTAATCTTTGCCACTTTATTCTCAATTCTTCTTTCCCATGCTGGGTTTCTGTCTCCCTTATCTTCTTGTTGCCTTTTCTTCTTCATGTCCATGCCTACATTCTTCAACACTTCCCATGCGCCTGCATACACTAAGCTATTTACTTCTGTGACACTCCTAGCATCTATCCTCTCTAACACTTTATCGACTTTGCTGTCTCTACTGCTAGCTTGCTTTTCTTAACTCCTCTTGGAACTGGCAAACTAGTTCTCTCACCTATTTCTTCCTTCATCTTTTCCTTGATTGTTGCTTCAGTTTCTGCGTCCACTGGTTCTGCTCTGTAACTTCTAATCCTGTTTGAGCCTTCCTCTATTCTTTCAACATTCTCTTCCTGTAACCCCTCTCTCATCTGGCCTGCTTCTCCAATGCTGTCCTGTTCTGCTCCTCTGTCCATTTGTGCCGTTGTCCATTGGTCTGTGTGGATCCTATACTGCCACTTCTCGAGTCCACACTCCCGATTTTGGAGTCCGCCTGACCGGAGATTCTTNCCTGAATCTCTGCTTGCCTTCTCCAATGTCCTCGCCTGCTCTAGCTGTAGCCTTTTCTCCTGCATCTAGTTCTTGTAGAACCTTCCTTCTTGGGTCTCAAACTTCATATTTTCCCTTACTTGTCCTGATCTTCCCTATTTGCTGCCTAATCTTTGCCACTTTATTCTCAATTCTTCTTTCCCATGCTGGGTTTCTGTCTCCCTTATCTTCTTGTTGCCTTTTCTTCTTCATGTCCATGCCTACATTCTTCAACACTNTTGAGCCTTCCTCTATTCTTTCAACATTCTCTTCCTGTAACCCCTCTCTCATCTGGCCTGCTTCTCCAATACTGTCCTGTTCTGTTCCTCTGTCCATTTGTGCCGTTGTCCATTGGTCTGTGTGGATCCTATACTGCCACTTCTCGAGTCCACACTCCCGATTTTGGAGTCCGCCTGACCGGAGATTCTTTGCACCCTCTGACCATTTAAGGCCTGTCGGGGACTGAGGGCCTCTTCTTTCGGTTTCACTCTAATTGAAGGTAGGGTCGGGGGCGGGCTCAAACCCGGGTCTTCGCACTCCAGTCTAGCCTTTTACCCCTTGGCCACTAGGGCCCATTATTATTATTATTATTATTAGGATTATTATTATTATATACAGATCAAGGAGTGCTATAAGGCACAGTTTTTGGGGCCTACTTTGTTTCATTGTATGCCAATAATATATCAAAAACATTAAAAAAATTGTGAAATCTATCAGTACACCGATGGTAACTGTCTACTAACACAAGATAAAAATGACATTTATTGCGGGAAACATTTTGCAATCAAACATTGAAAAATTAGGAACATATTTCGAAGATAAAAAACATCTAAAATTAACGTAGATAAAACACAATTTATTGTTTTTCCACCTAAGCAGCTTACAACTATAAAAAAAAGATATTGAATTAAAAGTCAGTCAAGAAAAAGTTAAACAAAGAAATTTAGTTAAATATTTAGTTGTTCAAATGGATAATGAATTATAATTTGCTGAGTTTGTTATACATAAAATCAGCAAAATTATAAATATTTCATTTGAAAAAAATAGTACTATTCAAAAGCTTTATTAGCTACTATAAACTACAAAAAAAGAACAATTAAATTGGCAAATATATTGCTATGCATTTATGAAACATTAAAATAATGTGAGTACTTCTTTGATGGACCAGTAATTCTTAAGAAATACTCTTTTAAATCCTTCCTCTTAACCGTGAAATCCCTTAACACCAAAGGCAATTTCTTATAAAATGCAAATGTAACATTGAAAAACATTTGTGCACCATACTTGTTCTTAACATCTTTTATTATATTATTTATGTAGCTTATTAGAAAAATTACATTTTTCCCTATTATTATTTTTAGGAAATATAGCACAGAACTTCTAGATTTCATTATTCTATAATCAGTGTAAACCTTTGATAAATGTGAAAATCTAGGTACATCAGCAGTAATTTCAGTGCTCCAACTTACAACTTTTTCCAGTTTATTCCAATAAATGATATTAGAATTGTTGCATAAAATAAATGCATACAACTACTCCATATATGTGACTTCGGACAAATTTTATTAAAAGTTTTTTGAAATGCAATTCTTCACAAATGTTCATTTTTAATTAAATGATGCTAACTTTCGGATTTTTTTAATAATGAGGCCTTTAAAGTCTAGAGTTGTATTTATAGGAACACCAAGATATTCAGCTTCATATGAAACCTTAATATTTTCACACCCCATTTGAATTGAAATTTCTGCATTGAATTAATGTCCACGTTGAAGTACAACCAATTTAGATTTCTTTAAGGTTAAATTCATTGCATTGAAATTAATATTGAATTTTGATAAGGTCTTTTGTAAGCTTATGAAGAGTCACTATTTTTGAAGCATTTATATTAAAGATCATGGTATCATGTATGTATTGCACAATTTGGCAATGGGAAACTGAATTTGAAATGCCATTGACATATATTGTCAATAGTAAGGGCCCCAGCACAGACCCTTGAGGAACTCCTCTGATAAGATGCATTGGATTGGATTTATGTTTTCGTATTCTCACGGATTGATACCTATCACTGAGGAAGCTTTCAATTAAGTTTAAGGCGTCTGTACTAAAACCATTCTTTCTCAACTTTATCATCAGTATTTCGTGAGACATACTGTCAAATGCTTTGGAAATATCAAGAAACTCTATTGAAACTAATTCTCCAGAATTTAATGCCTTACGCCACATTTCAACTGAAAACATTAGTGCATCAATTGTCGACATTTTTCCTCTAAAGCCAAATTGTGTTTTACTAAAAAGTGCAATATCCAAAAAATATATATTCATTTGCTTGACTAAACTCTTCAAAAATTATAGATATGAATCACTGAAATTGGACGATAATTTTTAGCATCAGTTTTTTCATTTCCTTTATGGATTGGTGTAACAAACCTCATATTTCTAAATTCTGGGGAAGCATGAGTGGCGTATACATCTATTAATAATGTAGGCTACAATAGAAATTGTTTAATAAAACACAATCTTATAAATAAAGTTAGGTACATTACTAGCCCTTTAGATTTATTCTCACAAATATCATTAACATACTTATTTACTTCATATTCTGAAATAAGGTTGAAGTAGAACGTCTCCTTTTCTTGTTTGATGTTATCCTTATATACTACACATTGTCCTCTATATTTTCCTAAATTGACAAAAACCTGGTTCATTGCTTCAGCAATGTTCTTTGTATTTACAATCCTGTTACCATCGTAAATAATTTCAGAGAGACATGTGGTGTATTTGGCCTGGTTGAATAATCTCTCAGAATAATTTCATTGTCACTATCAGAAATCTTATTGAACATTTTCTGGCTATGTATTTGAAAAATTTTTTTTCAGTAAGCCTTAATTTATTTTTTGCTAAGCGATATGCTTCATAAATTTATTCATTTTTATTGTTCTGCCAAATTTTATATAGATCAAATAGTTTAGATCTTTCAGTATCTAAGTGATCCCTATTGTTTCTATAAATTTTTCATATACTAAAAAACCCTGTAAAGGTGCATGGAAATCAAGGATATTCTCTATGCTGTTGAGATAGAATTCATTCATGCTGTCAATGTGCCAGGGGAAGATATCAATGCTATGTAAAAAAGTATCAATATTAAATTTCTTAACTGATCGTTTAATAATTTTTTTCCACTTGTGGGGAGTGATAGCATTTTCTCACCTGCGACAATTACATTGTGATCAGAAAAATCACATGAAACAACAAAATGTTGAAATCTATCTGCATTATTTGTTAGCAAGTAATCAATCAAAGACGCACTATTTTGAAAAAATCTGGTTGCAGTGTTACAATTTAGACTGATGTTTTCTATCATAATAATTAATATTAAAGTCTCCACATATTACTAGGAGGTCGTAAGGCTCAATTTTAGCCAATTGCTGTTTCTTAAATTCTATAAAATTACATCCATATTGCTTGTGGGGAGAGTAGGACAAGTTTAAAACAATTTTTTCACCTAAATTTGAAATAATCCACATACTCTCAAAAATCGAATGCTCTAAGTTGACATTAAGGATGTTCATATGGAGAAATTTCAGGGAGATGATTAGTAGACCGCCTCCTTTTCTATTAGTTCTAGACTTAGCAAACATATCATAGTGCTTAGGATTGGGATTCCAAATGTGCACATCTTCATTTTCAGTAAACCAATTCTCAGTTATGCAAAATATGAAATTTCTTTATCCAAATTTTAAAATTTTCATAGCTATGGTGTAAATTGTAAGCGTTTATTAAAATAATTTTTAAGTGTTTCATAAATTTAGGTAGCTGATTACTAAAAACATTTGTAGTTTCAAATACATAGTTATGCCCCGGATATGCTTCAATATCATTTGATAGCATGTTCAGCTTAAATGCATAGCAATATAGTAATTGATTGACTAATTTACTGCTTTTATAAACATAAAATCTTACTCTTTTGACTGTTTACTGTTTTTTGCAGAGCAGATATTTGTTTATATAAGGAATCGTCAGCTTTACTTCTTTGTTGGTAATGGTGGTGACTTGTGACATTAGACTTTGCATTTTAACACCAAGCGCTTTTTTGATAATTAATGCAAACTGTACCTCAGGAAACATTCCATTATTTGTCCATTAATGGGCCATTGTTGGTGCCATTATAGGCCATTGGTGGTAAATGACCGCTGACCCAACAATGTTTGCCAACCGTCATCCATTACTGGGCCATTGGTGAGGCAATAATGGTCCATTGATGACAAACCGTTGGTTTTTGATACTATAGCATTAACTTTTATATGTACAGCAACCATTTTATATTAAGAAGTTCAAACATTGCTGTTTTAACAAACACAAGCCCCACAAAAGACAGAATGATACTTTTAAGATCCAGTCAGGCATATTTAATAGTAACATTTGTTGGAAATTTGATAGAATGTTTTTTTATAAATGATAAAAATAAGCATAAAAATCTGTCAAATTTAACAAAAATTTTTAATTTTAAAATTAAATACAATTTTGAAATAATACTATCTAAAGTCGTGAAAGATCCCTTCTGCTCAAGTGTAGCTTTTTTATATAACTAGTAATTCCAAATAATTATAAACAAATTATTTTTAAAATACTTTTAGCAGATATATTCTAATTTCCTACAAATTAAAAATTTCAAAGTATCTTTTTGCATTTCCTTTAATTATATTAAAAGAAACTAGGAATCAAAATAATGAAGTGACTTTTATTTGCAAGCATCTGCTCATTGATTACTAAGGGTGCTACTGATGCCGCTAATAGTCCATCAATGGGCCACTGTGGCATCAGTGGTCACAAATATTGCATATTTCCCAACAGCAATTTACTGATTATGGCCAATGCTATGATTTTTAATTCGTAAATTGGTATAATTTGATTGAGTTAAGGCCAGGGGCCTCCCTTTTATAAGTACCTCGATACGCGTCTGGTTAAGGATACAGTTGAACCTGTGTATATCATATTATACTTACGATGGAACACCTTGCTACAAACAATTGAATTTTTTATAAAGTGCTCATAAAAACAAGAGCTGGCATACTAAATTTTGCGATCAAATACAAAAGTAAATTCATTTGTTATGAAAATTAAGCTTGATCAGTCATAATTGTAAATGATTAAATTCATATTTGTTCGCTAGATGGCAGATTGATCTAGCAATGCCACTAATTGGCCATTGTCGGGCCATTAATGGCTATGAGAAACTGATAAATAATACTTTTTGAAAATTGAAATCAAACTTTAATGTAATGCTTATGTTATATATAATAATATAAAATTGTGGAATTTTAAGATTTTTAAAACTTTTTGTTTTGTTGGTTATGGTTGGCAAATGAATGGCAAATGAGTGGCCATTGTTGGCCAGGAATGCCAGCAGCGAGCCATTGTTGGACCAATAATGGTTGTTTTCTGGGGCATACCCAAATTTACCAAAGTGGATACCATCGTGGTAATACAATAAACTGTTTGTACTGAAAGTATCTGTGCATTTTACGGAGTGTCCCATTGTAGCATCCTCTACCAGGCTTCAACACAACATCCAATTTCTCTATTATACTATTATAATTAGAACGATACACGTGCGGGTAGGGATGTACTAATCGTGTACTGCTTGATTTCTACATTATTAAGTCCATAGTAACTGTAATTAGTGGAAGATGTAATGAACACTATTTAGGTGACGAAGCTTCTCAGCATCCTTTCCAGTTGTTGGTGATTGGGCATCCGCCCGAGGCTCAAAATCAAGTAACAACAACTCTTCTAAATTCCAAGTGAATGAGTTCCACCTTTAAAGTCAGTGAAGAAACTTGTGTATCCTATCCCAGCTCAGTACTTGCTCAATACTCAAACCATAATAAGAAACAAGTATAATAACTCCAAATAAATTTCTTTATCAATTGTTACAAAGAATTTTACTCTATTTATAGTTAATTCAAAAAAGTATCTGTCGATTTCAAATTGCAAATTGTTCATCTGCCAAGATGGCTAAAAATAATGGAAGCGAATTCGCCCCCCTTTTTCGCTTAATTAGTAGAATCAACAGATACTAATTATAATTATTTTCACTGATAGTTATTGGTTGCATAATACAAAACTAATCTAAGATAATAATTAATTTTTATGATATATTTTTTAGTCACATTTTAAATTCGATCTTAGTTTCTTTTCACTGACTATCTTTCATTAGCAGCTTGATTCGTAGGATGATGCTACACCATTGAGTAGAAATTTTCATTAAAATTTGATATATTTTTGCGCAACACGTCAGTACACTGCAAAGGTGGCGCAATATCAATGAATGTCACTTCAAACCCATTACATTCTGACTTAATTGAATGTAAGTTTTCTTTAATATTGTTTGTCATTGTTTTCCAAAACATCAATAGTACTACAATGCATATTGCTTCAGCACACAGAAAGAGTTCAAAATGACATAAGGCACAATTGTTAAGAATATTTTTTATGTCATGCATTAAGATCAGAATCGATTTTTGTACACCATCTTGTCATTATTTTGCAGAAGGAACATTGCATGTCATGTATGGCTACTTTATACAGTGCAATAAAAACAATTGAAATATCAGCAATAAACTTCTTTATCTTCATCAAAATGATTAAGAGTAGCATTTCTAAACGTCACATTGGCTTGCAGAGTTTGAAATGATCTAAGGGGTCAAATTTATTTCTTTCACAGCATAGTTGCATAATGGCTGAAACTTTTAAAAATTCAGACAATATCCATTAGTGACATCAAGGTGTAAGTGATCAGAGAAAAACAATCTGTTCATCAAATCCACAAATGTTAAATCAATTATTTCATTGTAAGCTATTTTGTGAAATATCTCAAATCTGACAAATTCGTTGAGATAACTAGGCTGTGTACAGTTTCTTTTCCGTTGTGTGCTAATATTAAAAGTGGAATATCTGCTTGTGTTAGAAGGTGGCCCCTAATTTAACACTAGAAATACCATTACTTCTTGAGATTCATTTTACATGTAGCATTTCAATTAAAAAATTATATAAAAGAATGAAAAGAATTTTACATATGGAAATTCAAATAGATTATCAATATTTTTGGAGGTGTATATACCTGCTGTTGTTTTTAATGAATGCATACGTAAGTAAACAAAATCTTAATTTGAGTCAATTTTGACTCACTTGGTACTTCTAGTGTTAATATGTAAACCTACTATAGGGTAATGACAATTTCAACTCATTGATTCTGACTATATTTCAACATACAACAACTACCTCCAGCAATCGTCCAACAATTGCTCAATAGTAATAGTTAATGTGTAATCAGGTTTAAAAATGTTTCAATAGTGCTAATATTTTGCTTTCACATGTATTAATTTCTTTTACGGTTGTTAGTACCTTACCTCGTGTAATAAAGATATAACAAACACAAAACCCAATTTGCCTTTTTTGGCTTCTGTATCCTCAAATAGGATATTCGCTATATACATGTTTTAAAACGAATGACATAGAACTTTTTATTTCAAGCCAGAACCATAAAATTGAAAATATACATGTATTTTAGGATTATTAGACAGAAACTATACCAGTGCCCTCTGATGGTCATACTCTATACTAGAAATGGTAACGTTTGTGTCCAGAATGATATAACCAGTACAGATGAATGTGTTTGGGAGATTCATAGGCCTAAACATTGGCAACATATCTAACCGGAATACAAGAAAGGGTTAAATTACTTTTCAAAGTGCATTACGGATGCTATCAATTCTTATAACATGTATGAAGTGCATAAAAGAATAAATCTGTGCACAAATAATGCTACAAATTGAGTGAGAGATCAACTCAACTATCCCATGTGTCAATATCGAAACATGTACGACATATAGCAGCAGAATCAATATTATTCAGGATACCAGGCGATGTATTGACCAGAGACAACTAAATAACACCTGGACACGAAGCGAGATATTTAATTTGACAAGTGGCACTCGAATGTTTAAATAAACATCTCCGAAAATTACAGGTTTCGAAAGAATTAATACCTGAATAATTATATGTAAAGCTATATTACAGATATATGCACATACAAAAATAAGCTATTCAAAACTAACTTTTCGGCACAATTTTTAGTTTTACAAGTATGATATTTTACAAAATTTTTAATAAACAAATTAAAAATTTTTGATATAAATGTAGTATACATAGATGCATGCATACAAGTTGAATTAACCAAACTACATAAAGATTGTGAAGATTTCAGGAGTTAACAACTGTGTTAGTAAACAAATCTCTTTGCTGCTTAGCTAAAAGAAAATAAGTTTTTAACTCATCGTTTCGAAATATTTGATTGAAAATAAGAAAGCTTGCAGAACATAAGGTGAACGAATATTCTGATGGCTTTTTCAATCCTCCACGATCCAGAACATTAAATATTTTGGAAAATATTTCTGGAACGTTGAAATCGTCATTTGTTTCAGCAATTAGCATATTTTGAAGCCAGTGCAGTTTATTTTTCACATGTTTTTTTAGCTGCCCAACCAGAAACGTAATACAATGCTCCATAATCATCTTCACAGATATCATCTAAGCTAATTATCAGAAGATTATTTAAAATAAATTCATTATTACATGGCTCATCGCAAACTTCTCTAGAAAGTGTCGTGGGCTCAACTTCTTCTTTTAGAATCGCTAAAAGTCTTAATTTCTTTTCACCTTCAAAGATTCGTTTTACAGAAATGTAGTAGTCGGCACCATTGATCTGTCTGTAGATACCAAATCGTCTTTCGATATTATCAGAATTTATGTGTCCAGTCAAAACGTAACTAATTTTTTTCTCATTCAGAAGAAAATTGATCAATTTAGACATAGTTGTATAAATAGAAACGTTTGACATGAGAACCCCTTTAAGCAGCTATTTGACCACTTTAAAAAATAACAACTCCATTCCTGTAATGTATCTACTTGAGTTTTAGAAGTATTTGATATACAGTTTAAATATTCTGAAATTTGCTTATAAGCAAATGGCGAATATGAATGAACAAGCGAGGAAAATAATGTATTTTTAGAAAATCTTCGTTGATTTGGCTTAACAGATATTAGCTTTAATTGATCAGATAAAAACTTTATAATGTGCTCATCTTTGTTAGAAAGGAAGTCATCATATTCAATTAAAACCTCTTCTCAAATTTCGATAACTTTGATCAACATAAATTGCCTAGAGGTGTCAAGAGTAGCAGGAGAGCTATTAAAACAAGCAATCAGATTTTCTAGATCAGATATGTATGATCTCTTATTAAAACATTACTTTGAAATATTTGGGATGAGGACCTAAACACATAGAAGTAGGTATGTCCTAAGCTACAATGCGATAAAAATTTTGTAATATAGACAAATCCGCAAAATTTAGGCCTAAATCCGCTAAAAATAAAAATAAATGGTTAATAAAAATGTTTATATAGTAAACTAATATTGAATATATCAATCATCTGCAAACAATTATATTCAAATGATTTTAGAAATAATTTGTAGCATAAAACATATATAGTAGTACATATCTTGAAATAAAAAATACCTTTTGAAGACGAGAATTCATCTTTGAACTTAAGATCATTCATAATGATAACACCACTTTTTGCCGATGTAAAATCCTGTGAGTCTACGTTAAAATCATTATTTTCCGATTAGCAATATAAGAACTGAGTGATCGGTTATCTTGATACAAGCAGGAATAGTACACGAATGGATGATCGCCCTTAAATGATCAAAGTTTTTTAAGCAGTCTGCTTCCAAAAAATCTTCAGCTTTCGCTTTCAAGTCATTATTAAAATAGCCTAATAGATTTGATGAGGTGGGTACATTCTCAGTATATCGCGGTTGTGTATTTAAATTTAGGGAATGGCCAAGGTTAATCCTAAGAAAAGCATCCTTCAGTCGCTGTTTTTTATATTTCGCCCCACAACGTTGACGTTTATCCTTGCAATTAGAAGTAAAGTCACTTTCTTCGAAATGTTTGGAACAAACAACTGTACGTTTAGTTGGAATGAACTCCTTCCTCTGTATTTGCTGCAACCATTTACGCTTGAGATCTTCGGTATGGGGAAATTTATGCATTGAAACATTAATGGATGTGCTACCAAATAGCGAAGCATATCCAGATGTACACCCAACTACTCAACAGCTAGGCATGGCTCAAATGACTCTATTTCAAAGCCTTCGTTATCGCAATAAGCAAATAAACTTAATCGAGCGCCACTTGTCAAAACAAAAATATAATTATGCTTCGTTTCGCATCCAGGTTTATTTAGTTACCTCTGATTGTACATATATATATGAACCAGAATGAAGTAAGTTGCACCTTCTTTGAAATTCAAAGCAACTGATGGTTAATAGCAATTTCCAGATGCTGACATTTGTGTGCTTTTGGAAGATTTCAGATGACGTAACATGTGGAACAAGCATTATGGACATGCAGGAAATTGTAAGCCACTTATCAAATCATATAAATCAGGATCTTAATCGAAATCCAAATGTCGTTTGTTCATAGGAAGAATGTCGACGTAATTGCCGAACTTTTCAGGCAAGATGTATGCTTATCAGCAATCTTCGAATTCACTACAGAGAGAAGCCGTTTGCTTGCACCCTGAGTGTAGCAGGTCTTTTGCTAGTTTAGAAAACTTGAAAAATAGAAGAAGTCATTCTGGTAAAATTCCTTAATCTACATATATTATGATTATAAAAACCGAATTCTTCCTACATTTAAAACTGTAATATAATGTATATATATATTTTCCCATTCGTAGATCATATTCTAAAATTTTGCTTTTGATTAAAAATCATTTTGCTGTACTTTTGCAGAACAAATATAGAAAACACATAAATTTTGTGAAGCATGCTTGAAGACCTCTGACTATAGCAAACCTTCAGATCTGCATAAATTAGCCACTGATGTTCTTCATAACAAATGCTGAGCAACATTATCTTTCAATTATCATAAGTTTCACGTAATTTGGTCAAATGGGCACAAACGGATATTTATTTTCATTGTGAAAATGACTGCTTTGATACTAAACTTTGATGCATCGATAAACAACCCTCATTAATTGGAAACGTTATCAATCCCAAGTTCGTGGAACAAACCTGGTATATTATTACAATAACACAGATCATCAGAAGTGGCAAAATATTGGGGTAAAGCAGCAGTGTGCTTGCGGTAGACACAAGTATTGGTGTTATCATTAAGCATATTCTACTCCCTTAAAAGCGATCCAAGTAACTCATTTTGGCCTTTCGTGAGAGCCAGATCATGAACTAGATCATATAAATCACTTTGAGTTAAAAAGTTGTTTTTCTTGAAGTATAATTTTCAACATCACCTATCATTTCATCCAAAGAAGATTCATTAGATAAGCCTGGACGAAAGAATTGAATTTGAATTGCGTCAGAATGTGAAACAGGCCTTATAGCCGATGGTATATTTGGATAATTCGTTGAATTTTTAGTACGTTTATTATGACATTGAACGTTTACCATGCAATAATAGCAGTCCCTGTCATGATGCATTCGTTCTCGCCATATCATTGGTATACCAAAATTCAATGGTCTACCGGTTCATTGTCAATGTAAAAAACTTTTAACACATGATTAACAACAGATGTGAGGCGCCCATGATTTATTTTGATCTCCAAGTTTAATGCAAAGTACACATGATAAAGCTGCTTGTATTTGATGTTATTGCTCAAATGTCGTTTTTGAGCATAAATTCACCGAATATATTGCAAAAATATTGGCATCTTTAGAACATGAACGAGATGACATGTTTATTAAACTAAGAATAGAAAGTGAACTTTAAATAGTTATTAAGTTGCTTAAAACAGGTCAAATAAGTAGAACCTGCAAACTACAGGTAGTATGTTGTTTAATTAGTTACATTTGTGTTAAAATACTAGCTAAAATATTGATGATATCACCATATTATGCTGAAAAACAAAAGATCGATTTTGCAAAATCTAAACGTGATGGGATATAATGAATGCAACACGTGCATTTTTTGTCAAAATTTTTGTTTATCAATGTTATTTATGTTTTTTGCATTTTTTCTCTCTTCACAATATGCCAAAAAAACGTTGAAGCGAAATTTGCTTATAGTATGGTTGGTATATTTGATGAACAATGCTGCTTCTTAATACTAAATCATGTTCAATACTTTTTGACAATCAATTTTCCAATATAAATATACTTGTAATGGCATACTTGCATCATCTCCATCAACAACCGTTCGATGAAATCAAAAATAGAAGTGCTGGAAATTTGTTCTTAATTTTTATTTCCATTTTTACAAAATTTCCATGAAATTGATTTACATACAGCAGTAAGGGAGCCAAATGTCATAAATGCCACCGTTAATGCAATAAATGCAATTTTGGTGGTTTTTGATCGCAAAATGCCATTTCTAAGTTTACACTTAATGCATTCAGAAATGCTAAACTAAACGTATACATTTTGTGAATGTTTGGGCTGATTTCATGGCTTTAGCTTTCAAGCATATTTTATTATCCAAATGTACAGTATAACTTATTACATAACAATGCATTTTATCAATTTATTAGCCAAAAATATTTTCTGTTCTCTTAGCCAACGATAAGAAACAATAATGATCTTTAGTGGTCGCACTACTAAGCCACATTAGAAAAGTACTGCTCTTCCTCAAGGTAATTATTTCAATGCTTCACCCCTTAAAGGAGCAAAGAGCATCTAGGCCATCGTCATCAGCTTTAGGGCTTTTATGTGATTTCTGTTGAATTATTCAGTGATCAGATTCTAAAATTTTTTTTTCACACTATCATTTACATTTACATCTCTGCAATAAGTTTTTATTTTATATTTAGCAAATAACTAGTATGACATGTACCTAAGTAATATAAATTACGTAAGATGTATTTGGGATCAAATTTATTTGATGTGACCATATTTTCAATCGGTTTGCAATATTTAAACCCCACCCGAATGCGAAAAATTTTAACCCGAACCGAAATTGATTTTTGAAATTTGATTTCAAAATTAGAAAGTTATAAAGTCGAATTTTAAAATACCGTAGAGCGGGGCTACTTTGAAAAGAAATAAAAAATAGTTCAAAGTAGCCCCGCTCTGCGGTACAAGTAATTGAGTTATCATTAAAAATAATTTGAAAGTTTTCTGATGAAAGTATGAAATTTGAAGTGTATTTGTAGTAATTGCAAAATATATCAATTGAATGGGATCAAGAGTTTCCATGGAAAGATGCAATCACATGTTGTTGATTGGCAGTCCACATGAAGAAAAATCCCGTTTAAAATGCGGCATTCATGTTCGGCCTGAAAAATTGACGTTACAAAACCCCTTTGATAGGGCAGGAATTTCGAATAATTATTTGTTAAAATGCTTTTTTTAATTTAATTGTTAAATCTCTATTAAAACTTCTTATATATTAATAATAATAATAATTAATTAAAGTATAAATTAAATAAAACAAGTATATCGCAAATACATTATCAAATTTCTGTAGAGAAATTATTCTATTCGTTAGAACAAAACCAAATTCGATATCAAATATATTTCGTTAATTCCTAAAATAACAATAGATTGGGTGCGATATTGCAAAATTATAAAATATCGACTATTTATACAAGTGTTAGCATGGGTGTACACAGGATTTACGGACGAGTGACATCTCAGTAGTAATCAAGTGAGTCGCAAAAGCCTGGCGAAGCCACGCAATTTTTTTTTGAAAATATTAAAAAAATAGACCCTAAAATTCTGGACTTAGTTTTTAACTGTTTTTCAATATTTTGCAGAGATTTTTTTATCTAACCAATCAAAATCAATTTTAAAATCTGACCGGGTTACATTCCACCTAGATTGGATTTAACAGATCGACTATGGCCAAGGGAAAACTTTGGAGTGGATACGTTGTGGCCACTTCACTCGACAAAATCAAGGGCCACAGCGTATCGTATATTAATATATATATATATATATATATATATATATATATATATGAAAAAACATTAGGTTCAAAATAATAGTGGCTACCTAAAACAACTAAAAATAACACTAGAGGCAATAGGCAGAAGTATTGTAAATACTCGAGTCTAAAAATTGTTTCTATGAACTTGTCACTAAGTTGGGGGTTAAGGAATGCTCAAATGTTCATTTGATAAATGCAGGTAAATTATGTTTATTAAATCAATGGCTAACGTATATGGAAATGACAAAATTATTTGTGACATTGCAAATGCACTTATGCACGCTGCATACTTTTAACTTAAAAAACAACCTTCAAAGTTTAGGGTGCAACTTCTACATGGAAGCGGCTTATACACGAGAATTTAAGATAATTACTAGATTGTTATTCTTTACCTAAGAAATGCAAAATTTCATCTTATAAAATTGACATTATTTACCTAGAAACCCATTTTTTCCACATTCCTTTTATCTCAAAATTTCAAATTACTAAATTTTTCAATACTAAAAAGCTAAAATTTCAGACAAAAATAAAATAAAATTTTTTGCAGTTCTATTATACCATGGTTATACCCTTTATATGATATTTTCCAGAGTTCCTATGCAAAGGGGAATTGATTTCTAAATTTAGTTTTTTAAATTATGATAGACCTAGTGATTATAAATATGCATGAATTTTATTGAAAATTGGGGTCTGAACAAAGAAAATGGAATTGTTAACTGAACAATGGAAGAATGTTTAACATCAAAATGCAAGAAACAATGCCAAATTTACAGAAATGTTACATATCAACAGTTTCTTAAAACTACAATGGATCTTTTGACCTTGATCATAAATGAAAAGGATTAAATTTCATAATAATGAATATTGCGTTACAAAGAAATAAATGCATCGAATTGGCACCTTATAAAATTTGATTATATTAGAAAAAATCTACAACTAGCTCGTTTTTGTGAAAGTATTGTTGATAAAAATTTTTGCGCTAATCAGTTATATAATCGTAACTGCATAAATAGACATTTCCTGAGTTTTCCAAAGTGCTATATTCTAGACATCATACAGAAATATCTTAAGCTTTCATATTAACAAGCGAGGTTGCATGCAATATGCATACATTTAATTAAAATACCAATCAATTTTTTAGGCAAGATACTGCGGTATTGGTATTTTTTGGTATTGTAAAAATACCGCAGTATCGGTTTCGGTATTGGTATACCGCCGGCAACTACAATACTGCTACTATCGAGGCAATAATGTGCTCAGTGGTTCAGTCGGTGAGAGAAGTTTCGAACAGAGGCTGTTGCCACTGCTATCTATTCCCTAGGTTCAATAAGAAACACTTCCTTCCTTTTATGTAATGTGATTTTTAGAAATGTCTCTCATTCTTAGTCTTTAAAAACTTTACGAGGAAATTTAGACCCAATCCCTGCCTGGTCTAAATTTGGTTCAACTCAAATTCGCCAAATTTCTATAACACTTGCTAAAGGTGTGTTCCCACTATCGACTTTTATCAGCAGATTTTAATCGAAAATGCAATTATTTTCGTTCACATTGGCGATTTTTTATCATCCGATTTTTTATCAGAAAATGCGGAGTTGGAAGAGCGTTCAGACTATCGATTTTTTATCAGATGATAAATTATCATCTTTTGATTGACAGTAAGAAAAACAACACCATCTGTTTATGGATTGGTTTGTCTTGGAATGTAAACAATGTTTACATATTTTGAAGTTGAAATATTTCAA
>CABFPE010000007.1:300252-312915 GCA_900660155.1 Hofstenia miamia | reverse complement strand
CTATAAGTAAAAAGCATCAAAGTCTAATTTGTTTTCCTCCTGTAGAAATAACTTCATTCAAACGAACTGAAACTGATTTCATTAAATTGGACTTCATTTCAGATGTCAAAATGTGTTGACTTTCTTGGATTTTTTCTTTTAAATCGGATATATTTTTCGGATTTTTCTTCTCAACGTCATTTTTCAATATCTGCCACACGTTTTCGATTGGAGAAAGATCAGCAGAACTTGGTGGCCATTGCAAAAACTGGATATTATTTTCAGAAAACCAATTTTTTGTCTTTGCTGACGTGTGCGGGGTTGCTCCGTCCTGTTGGAGTATCCATCCATTATCATATAAAGCATCAGCATAAGGCATAAATTCAGCTATAATTTGGCAATATCTTTGACTGTCGATTGTGGCTTTTCCGTCTAAAATTTTTTTGTTTGACCATTTTAAAGTTCACAAAATTCTCGTTGTCTTTTATTTTTATAGTTTTCCTCTATAACGTCTCAATACGTTTCCACAAAGCGTGCAAAAATAGGTGTTCAGTCTCATTTTTTTGCAGCCAACTATACCACAAACAATTAATAAATACACTCCGCCTTTCACACTTTCAATATTGCTCATTCCTCTTTACAAATATTAATTCAAAACATGGCATCCTCCTGTCTAAAACTTTTAATTGGAGCCTTAAAATACTCAATTTTGCACAAAAACATGACAATGCATCCGATTACCGATTAAAATACAAAATACTATCTCCTTATTATCAATTTAAAAGCCATTTCGTTTTTAAAACAATATAATAAATTAAATGAGCGGTCTCAAACATTTTTATGAGTGGATAAATATTTTAATAGTTTTCACCACGCAGCAACTAAATTATGGAATAATTTAAATAGAGAAATTAAATTTGAAAAAATTACAACAAATTCAGAAAGAAATTGCGAACATTCCTCTTTAATAGACTATGCCTACTTAATATCAATAATACACTACATTAATTTGAAAATTTTGTATAAAATGCACTCACACAACACACAGATTTTAATATTATATATATTTATTATATTTGTAAATAGCTTTTTGTAGTTTATAGTTTTTTGTACCTGTTTCTTGTAGCAATAAATTGCTTTTGAATCTTATTATTATTATTATTATTATTATTATTATAAAAATAAAACAGTATACATTAGGGGACGGTAATACACTTCATGCATTCGAAACATACATCTAACATTGAGCACCTACACAAACATCCACTCAAACATTGATTATATTATTATATATTGTACATATAAATTTGTTCATGTTTATTTTTTGTCATGTGTTAGTTTGTAGATCTTGTATACACATATTGCGCAATAAATTTGCTCTGACTCTTATTATTATTATTATTATTATTATTATTATTACATAGACAAAACACAATCAAAAACACAAGAATGCTAAGCACATTTACTGATTTGTTACGTACATTATTACTATTATTAATTTTATGCATGCATGTTTAGGCTGTAATTCTAAAATTATGACTTTTTAGAAAACATATTTCTTTCACTCTTACTATTATTATTACAATTTTTTTTGTATCATCTCATTACTTCTCACAGCTTCTCACTGTATCACTCTCAGCTCGGGAAACCAACCAGTTCCCATGTAGTCTGAGAGCTGTTCTTAACAGCGCTGCCTTTAGTAGTAGCACTCTCCTCTTTTGTAACCCTAAGTTCTCCAAGTATTTCTAATGCTTCTTGCTCACTGCTCCTAGTGCTCGTATTACTGCAAGGCTACTTCAACCTACCCTAACTTCCACAACCTATTTTGCCCACTGCAAACTCCTTGTACTAGTCTTTCTTCTTTTTATCCTTGCTTTCTACATTCCTGTCCTTTGGTACTTAGATGTCTATCACTGTTCTTATTCCTTCCGGTTTGTCTATCCCTTCCTGTGCCATCATCATCAGTTTTTCTGTTTCTTCCTTTAGTCCATCTTTGCTTAGCCACTTGTTGATTAGAGCCCAATGAATTTATTATCGGCGGTGGCGGCTCCACCGGCGTATACCACGTATGCTAAAAATGATTAAATTTGATTAAAAAAATTGCCTGAATAGGTTTATACCGTGTCTTACAGGCCCACTCACCGAGTGCACATGCATGAAGCTACAGTTACGGTGTGTATATAGGCCTATATAAACCTAACATTTTTGTGTATATCAATTTTTTCAGTCAGTCACGTCACTCTCATAACATTCTGTTATGAAAAGTCATTGTTTTCTGTATTCCTCCAGTATTCTCCATCAACTTCTGCCTATTACTTGGATGTCTTTCTCCTTCAAACCTACTCTGGTATGCTTACTTTTCCTCATCCTCAGATCTTATCTTCCTTAGATCTTCTAGATATTCATACTATTATTATTATTACTATGCTAACTTGCGTTTGTCTTCACATGTCTACCATTAGTCATAACTTAGTTGTTAACTCTCTTTTTTTAATCAATGAATTAATGGATCATAATATTTATATGCATAAGCATATCTTGAATTACGAGAAACATAAAATCTTTAACTCTAGCTTTGCTACAAAGTCATTTGCTTGAAGCAAACAGAATATTTAATTAAATATTTTAGATTTCTATAAAGTTCTGCATCAGAGAGGAAGAAGCTTATATATATATATGCGAGTGTATTTTTATGCACTTATGATAATTAACTTAACATTGTCATAATATTATTGTTTAGTATGAATTTGAGCTGATTTTCACAAACATCACAGTTAGCTAGGCATTTCTTAATCATGGAGATGTTAAATACTGCTACTTCTGTACTTTGCTTTGCTTCGTAAGGCAGCTTGATATATTAATTTCTAATCATTATGCAGGGTGTTTTTAGCCTATTTTACTCCCTCATTTGACATGCTTACTATAAAGCTTTCCCTAAAAACTCTAGTGTATTGCTGAGAGCACAAAAGCTCATATTACCAATAGACTATGAAATATTTTCGTCTCCACTGCTTGATACCTCTGGGTCATCATATGCAATTCTCTCTAGATGAAAAAACTTCAACATGTGATTCATTTGAAAATACTATCTTAGTCTAGTTTCAAGGATATTCTCTGATTCTATTCAGCGCCATATTAATTTTTCCAAAATATTGGGGGCTGTGCAACTTTTATAATTAAATTGAAACTATATGCCAAATTTTCTTAGTTTGGTGAAACCAATTGTTACAAATTCATAGAAAGTATTTTATATCAGGTATTTTTCTCGAGAATGTAAATTCCCATTCATATTTATAGGCTATCACACCCGCTCGTAAATGATGAAATGCTTTTATATTACAAATAATATGGAATCAAGGCTTGCTCGTACGTGATAAATATGCGCAATCGACGTACCTGTGGATGTAGTCGGGGAAAACCGACTACTTGCTGATATATTCTTAGCCCCACATCACAAATGATTTAGTAAAATATTTGTTTTCAGTGTGATAATATTGATTTGCTCGGAACTACATATCTATATGGAATTTGAAATTTTCGATATTATTTACATGCCTGTATCAATGCTTTACTAATAAAGTTTTCGAAGTTTATTAATTAAATTAAGTAATTAATTTAAGACTCTCTATTTAATTTAATTATTTAGAAAATTTTGATTAAATAATCGCAATATTTATTAAGAACAACTTACTACTTTTCGTATTTTTAAAAGTTAATAAGAAAATAGCATTTAACAAAAAATTTTTCTATTTGAGTTCATTGCAGAAATTATATTTTCACTGATCAACTTAAGTATTATAAAAAATTCAGCTATAATAGAATTGGAAATTGAACCTATAAGCCAATGTATACATCGCTTGTCATTTAGGAAAATGCTAGTAAGCCCATTAATTCTATTTTTTTAAAGAATTTCCAATTTTTTGGAGGACTTCTTTAGTCATACTTGATATTTTCGAAATTACCTAGAAAGTGTCACAAAAAATGCTAACAGGCAATGTAATTGCTTAAGACGTACTCAATAAAATACATTTCAAATAGGTGTAAAACCTTAAATTTACTTAGGAAATAAAATTTGAGAATTCGTTTCTTTATCTTAATAAATTCACTGTGTTTTCAATTTCTATTACATGCAATAATGATTATGTATATGGTACACAGAATTAAATTCTAATTAAGAAAACCGACTAATAGAAAAAGTGTCATTTTTATTTTTTAAAATACAGTGATAGTGCATTAAACCTTGATGTTGTTGATCATTAGTAGGTTGCAAAAGTCTTTCAAAAATAGATTCATTCAACTCTGGAACAGCAATCATTTCAAAAATTGGGTCAGACAATTCGTGCATTGTGCAAGAGCTACTATAGTAAAGGGCAACTTCATCTTTGGTTTCCTCAATAAATGCTTGAAAAAAATTATTAGGTAATTACATGTCATTCACTGCTTCAAAACTAAATTCTTAATTGTATATCTTTAACTGATACAAAAGTAACAAGACACATAAATTTTAAAGTATCTTCCAATTGTGAATTAAGCATTTGAGGGATTTTTTAAAATGATTGTGTTTTAGGTTTTTCAAAAGAACATTGAATTCAGAATTTTCTTCACATATATTTCATTTGATGCACTCAATTTCTTTGGACAAAATTTCGGCTTCCAATTAGTTGGAAATGCTCTTACTGCCTCGATGATTAGATGATTTGGGAGAGAAATTATGTTCAAGTAAATGATACTGATCAAAACACGTATCATCAGCAATCCAACAATCCTGTGAATGTTGAAACTGGAAGTCCAGAGTGACAAAGTTAATCTCTCTAAAGTCAGAGAATTTAATATTTGCGTAGTTCTGAAAAACAAAAGCCAAAAAGTTTTGTGTAATTAAAAGGGTATTGCTTGATTAGCAGTAACTTGATCAATGCCTCGACAAGCAGAAATAACATCCCAAAACTGCATGAAATCATTGGAAACTCTACAGATAAATGGGGAACCATTAAAGATGTAAATTTTGTAGCTTGACAAGGTCTTATCAAATCGCCATGAGAGGAATGAACCAAACGAACTTGATTTAATTCTGTTTTCAAACTAATAAACAGCTGATGTTCTTGTAAGTATTGCAAACAGTTTTTAATTGAATTAATATCTTTTAATTTGATAGATTCAATTAAATTATCTAAAATATCAATGCTTTTTATTAGCTTAGGCATGACTTTTAAATCCACCAAACTATTTATAAGTTCAGCATCATTGCATTTTATTACTGGCTTTACATTGTTGAGTACAAGATATAATTTAGCAGAGTATTTTTCTCTAATACTTATAAAACTGAACTTCGAACTGGTATGTGCTTGAAAAATCTTTAAAATAGAAAATGTGTCTCAAGTCAACGCATTAAATTTATCCTGCTGTAAACATGTGTACGACAAAAACAAGGAAGCATCGTGCTCAAGACCTTCAGGTATAATGCACATCAATTCATATTCCCGGGCTAACTACAAAAAACAGTTTACTGTCAATCACCAAATAACAAAGAAATGGCAACCGCTTTTTAGTATTAAATGATTTTGGTAATAAATCCAAAAATTGCAAATAATTCAACAGTGGGATGGAAAAACCATATGGTTATAAAGCTTCTTTATTATAGGTGCTTGACCCAATGCAGAAAATAAAGCTTTTCGTGGCAGCTTATCATTCTCATATTGATTATAGAAGTTGTCATAAATAAAATTCAAATGAATAACTATATCAGATTCTTGAATTTTCTTCAAATAGAAAATAATGATCAATTCCACATAAACTTGCTCTGGTTGGTTTTCAATTGTCCCCATTTTCAAGTAAAACAATTTCTCTATTTGCCTTGTGTAGCAAACATTGTGGCTGCATATATCTTCTACAGGTAAATTGAAACATTCTTGAAGTAGATTGTTATAAAAGAGATAGATCCATTTTTCACCAACTGACAGATATTGGCCTGTTATGCTTTTGTGAATTGGCAAATTTCTTAGCATCTCAATAATGTAGGCATCAAATGTTTTCAAAGATTGAGATTTTTCAATGAGAAAATATCTAATGCTTTCAACACAAAGTGTGCTTGATGAAAATTCACTTTGTTGATATAAGTGTGAAAGAAACTTCAAAAAACAAGTCATATCAGATGTATATATGCTTAAACAAAATTTTTTAAGAAACTGAGTAAGATCATGATCTGTAAATTTAGCATGTAATTGGTACACGGATTTGATATTTTTGAGGTTATATTCCAAATTCAGAATGCTTCTTTCACACAGTACTAAATATTGAGACATTTCAATTGGAACAAAATACATATTTCCATTGTGAATGAAGGTATTAAGGATAACTTCGCAATGTCTTTGGATTGGAATCCTCTAAAATGATGGCTTAGTATTCCCCATATGCTTTCTAACCATCTTAGAAATTTGTGTTTACCATTCAAAATTTGATCACTAGTTGAAATTTTAGGATGGCATTTCTTTAATTCAAATGTAAAATTTAAAATTTTAAAATTGTCATTTGGAGTCAGAATGCATTCCAGAACATTATGATTAAGTCTATCACTCAAATGAGGAAATACTTCAATTAGAGAGTCATAACCGCAAAATATTTTTGATGGATCAGAAAAATGAATGGTAAGATGTGCACACTCCAAATATCTTTTTTTCAACTTCATCCACATAAAATTTTACAAAAGATAAAACTTCTTTTTTAGTTTTAAAAGGAGACTCAGTGATGTTAACTATATCTTGTATAAAAAAACTATTTTTTAAAAATTCGAAAAGTAATTGGGTAGAATTTAATATTCTCTCTTCACAATGCTTCATCCAAGGAGTTTCATCAGAGCTGTACACATTGATTTATAATCTAGCAGCCAAGACTTGTATATCATTGAAGAAGTCAAGGTTTTGATCTGTCTCTTTGTAAATGAAGGTTGCATTCACACTGACTACTTCGCAAACATCACTGTTATACTCAAATGACTTGTTATACAAAAACTGCGATAAACATTTAATAGTGTAGTCATTTAAATCACATGCTTGTATTAAACAATTGAAAAAAGACTTATTATGGATTGAGAAACTTCCATCATTTTCACAATACGCTTCAAATGGCATATTGCAAAATTTCCTCATTTGTACAATAAGTATGAACTCCTAAATGCTTCAAAAAAATTCGCAGTCGTTTGGATTCTACATTATGAAGTAGATTCAAAACACCAATATCTTGATATGGTGGGTTTCAAAAATACAAAATATCCTTTGGGCGAAATCTTTCACTCTTAATTTCAATGATTTTGCTGTTTTTTAAAAGAGATTTTAAGAAGATTAAATCATTAGCACTCTATCACTGCAATAACTTTAAGTGTTCATATACATTCATAATATCAAGCTGATCCAGAATAATTGGTAAAAATAGTTTGATATAGAATTCATATGTTCCCAAGAATATAGATTGGTCAATCTTGCAATAAAAATCTTTGTTATTAGTCAGTTTGCACTCCAAAATGCAAATATTTTCATTTGAAAGCAATTCATGTCTAGGAATAGGCGACATCCAACAATACATATGCTTTATATTGAAATGAAACCAATTTAACATCAATAAATTTATGGATTGGAAGAAGCTTCAATTTCCTTTTTTTGAGGTTCGTCAAAATTCATCTTCTTCACTTCATTCACAAAATATTGAAAAAAAATATTTACGAGTTTCTATGGATTCAAAAAAGTCATTTTCATTATGTAAGTAAATACAGAAGTTCAAAACATTGCAAAAAGAAACTTTTGTTTTTTGAAGTGAAAACCTCCTGAAAAAAAAACATTCTGCAGGTTCCAGAATCCGATTTTGGATCTCAAAGAGATCATAAAGGCTATCAAATAGACTTATGATGTTTTAAATCAATCATGCAATTAATTTTGCTGAAAGATTTATTGTGGTCCACAACGATTGGGGAACTTTAACAAAGGAGTACACATGCAGAATGACTTTTACCTGGGATTAAGCTCAAATGTTGAAAAAGGTTTTCATTGTTTATAAAATCTTTTTGCGTATATAGATAGATATTTCCAAATAAGTTTCAACCATTTCAATTTAGCGCGAAATTCATTAATTGTAAGCTTGACTATTTTATTTTGTGAAAAACTTGAATAATTATGCTCAAAAGGATTGCAGAATTCTGAAAGAGACAAATTTTCTAAGTTAAATTCCGCTAAGTGTTTCCAACTAATTTATCAATAAATTCAATTTTGAGATTTGGAATTATTCCACAGATTTCACTCATATTTGACAATGGCCTGTTGTCATAGCTATACAAAATCTCCTTTTCAGACAAAAATATTGCTAAAGGCTAAACGGTTTCATAAAAAGTTGTTGTAAGTTCCTCTTTCGTATGTTTGAAAATTGCTATGAGAATGTCGCGATTGCAGAACACACTCTGGCATATAGCTGTACCATTATCTTCACTCTTATTTTGCAAACAATTAATCAAGAACTTAATTGAAAAGTTTTCCATTTTAATATTGAAATTTGTGATCAAATTATAGAATGGTAAGGGCATACTAACAAGAGTTACATGCAAATTTGAGCACAATTTCTGCAACAAGTAATGCTGAGAAAGTTTAGAACAAGCAAAGCTTTCTAATACACAAAAAGTTATTCGATCATTTTGAAGACTGGGCAGAAACCTCACTTGCTTGCTTTGCAAATAATGGAATAAACCTCTATTGATATTAAAGAAGGTGATTAGGTTACCATTGCAATTTTTCCCGAGTGCGACAAAGTAATTCATCTGAAAACAGATTTGAATAGGCGGTGACCTACTATGTCACATAACAAAGTAGAGTTCCAGGAAGCAAAAGAACTTGAACAATCTAAGAACAACTCTTTTCTTGATTCATGAAGGATAAAATCTATATTGTAAATGATAGCAGCAGACATTCTGCGGAATAAATCTGTTCTTGGTTTTAATGGAAGAAAACAAAGAAAGTGCAACACTTCCTCTCATTAAACTACGGTTAAATGAAATACTTTGATTTCTAAGGAAATCTTGTTTTTCAGAAATTGCCAACCTTCTGAAAAATTACTGTTATTCGCATGACCTTCAATGTCAACACGAATCTATTCTCTTATCAAAGCTTACAATAAAAAAGATTATTATTAAAGTGAAAATTTATCCGTTTTTAAGACTGAAATACAGTATATAAATTCTTTGAAACTTCTTTATGCCTATGATCCACAACAAAAAAGTTAAAAATTTAAACTTAATGCACAAGAAACAGGCAGGAAAGCACTGTATAATCGTTCCATGACCAGAGTAGTGCAAAAATTGTGTATACTTACATTTTTTATTAAAAATTTAAAAATAAGTTCACTTTTCAATGTTAAAAATCAACTTATTGCAATGTGTGCACATATTTTAAATATAATTGTTGAAGCATTGTGCATTGCCTAAACTATCATTATGAAAGCAATTCACTTTATCTAAAAAAATTTCAAAGGCATAAAGTGAGGATAACCTTTGTTTGTTATAGAATAGACCGTTAAATATAATAAAAGGGTTACAACTTAGTTTTTCTAGTAGTCTACAATATCAGTACACAAATTTTAAAATAAACACAGCCTAAAATGTGTTTAATGCAAACGCATTTCATTTATTTGACACCTTGAGCTTAAATTCTAAAGTAATAGTTACTAAAAACGTGTTTGTTAATTAAAGAACAAAATTACGACTGTTTGACAATTTTTGACAAAAATTTTTCAAATAAATTGCAATAATTGATTGGTCAACTATCTAAACACTCAATTAAGTGATTGATAAAGTGATAATTGATTGGTAAGACTTCAAGTAAATTTTTGTTTTTCTTGGCAACAGCCGTTCATGCTTCGCATACATGTTAAAGACAAAATTAACATTGAATAAACAATAGAAAAATGGATCGACGTTGACCTAAGTAAGGTGGGTTTGATCTGTTAGGGTTAAAAAACAGATATTATTCGGCAAGATCTCCAAAGGAAGAAATTTATTAGAAAAGATCTAGCTTTCTTTTCATTATAAACAAATGTATTATGCTGCTGTTACACTTCGCGGGCATTCAGATGAGTTTTGATAATTTGGTGGTTATAATTTGTTTGTCAAGCATGTTTGTTAGCAATTTCTTTGTAATTATTGAATTTGTTGTATATAAGTCACAAATTAAGTATAGTGCCTACAAAAGCTCCCTAATACCAATTACTGCTAGAAGCAGTCAAGAACTGATATGGTGAAAATTGAGAAACTACAACGTGCGGCTACCATATCGATACTAGGATTAGATCAAGATACCTAATACATGGAGCTTCAAAATTCTATTTTCTATCTAAATTAATTTGTTCTGTTTTGCAATGGTCTGCAGCGAAAGCTTTGGAAAATATCGTGGAAGACTCACATCCCAAGAACAAAAATACATATTTGACAATAACTTGGATTTTTATAGCATGGGTCTCAAATGCGTTTCAAAAGGAAATGAACCTACTTTGCCTAATCGTTCTCAAAAATTGATTAATAATTACATGTGCTCAGTGTTATCTACACGCTTGGCGAGTTAAATAAAACTTGCTCATAAAATTAATAGTTTAAAACTCCAATCAAATCCTCCTGAACATCCACTGGGTTAGGAACATCTGGTGGATTTGTAATGCACGCACAAATATCCGCGAAATGTAGCTGATGACTTAGACATAAGAGATGCTAATTTAATGTTTTGGTCATAATGTAACATCGGCCGGTAGTTGTTATTATTTATCGGCCAGACCTCGCGATTTTCGTTTTCGTGACTGGTTGTTATTGTCATATTTGTACATAATGTAAATAGCATTGTACATAAAGAATGAAACATTTGTAAAATAGAAAATAGTTTGAACTGTATTCTCATTATCTAGAATCACCCAACCGATTCTACAATAAACGTTAAAAATTTAAAAATTGAGGCAATAATACAAGTTGATGGCAAAAGTTGCTTTATAGATGTGTCTGCTTAAATCACAAAATATTTCGTGAATACTTTGGAGATAACATAGTTATTTAACTTGTCAGGATTCACTTTATCTTCGTAACAATAGGCGTATATCAAAAGCGGGCTCATGGAAAATAGTGACAACGGTAAAATTTAAAACATTAAGAGAGAGAGTAATAAAATACTTATTGTCCGAAAAAGAATGAGACAGAAATGTCAGAAGAATAAAAGTACAACTATTTATAGTATTTGTTGTCATTTCCAGTTGTTCAACTTATCAGTAATTGTTCCTACAGTTGTCTGGGGAATTTGCGCCACCAATTATTGATTGAATTCATTCCGAAGAAGTAGTATTAAACAGTGCAAGAAATCAGTTTTGTCGCATTTAAATATGAAGAAGGAATGCATTCAATTTTAAGGTTGTACACGTGATCTTCATAAGCTCAATGGGTCAAATTGTGTGTCATGATTAACTATTAAATCGCTATGCATTCACCAAACATTGGTCGAACCAGAGCTACCTATACGGAAGAAAATGTCCACGTTGTAAATGATTTAATTTGACAAGGCAGACATTTATCAATTCGTCAAATAGAAACCATTAAGCCCATGCTACACGAACAACTTTTGTCGCCGATTTTTGTCGTCCGAACGAACAACTTTTGTCGCCAACTTTTGTCACCAATTTCTGTCGTCCGAACAAACAACAACTGTTGTCGCCAACTTTTGTTGTTGATTTGGTATGCTACACGAACAACTTTAGTCATTTAATTAGTTTTGGACAAAAGTTGGGGAGGGGATGCTACACGAACGATTTTTGTTGGCGCCAAAAATTGGTGACAAAAGTTGTTCGTGTAGCATAGTGTTACAACAACTTTTTATTATTTCAGATATTTCATTGTAAAATATTTAAGAAATAATTACAAGAATATCCGAATATACAGAAATATTTATAATATGAAATATTAATATTGCTCATTTAACAACAGTTGAACTAAAATATTAAAATATTTTTCAATATTAAATTTTTGTAATATGCATTAGCAACAAGCTATTTTATGTTATATTTTAATGTGTTTATTCAAAGAACATATATTGTTTCAATATCTTTATTCGTATTTTCTTGACTATTATTAAACCTCGCCTGATGAAATGTGCTTTGTTTACATTCCTAAATGAGTGATCGTAATAATGACCTTGGATTTGAGCGGCAAATTGCATTATTATAGCGCACATTTCACTAAGGCATGGAGATGTCAACAGTGTGGTCCCATGAAGATCTTATTAAATTAATTGAAATGGTCGAAGAAAAACATTCAGTGTGGGATGTTTCTTCTGATGACTATATGAATGTAATATAATAACTTCCTCATACTGATGGCATATATTCATCGATCTAAAAACTATCGAAATTAATGAAATCACATTAAAAATACGATTGTTTTTGAGCTATCGCGGCCTACAGAATGTGTAGTAACCTGCGTTGTTGCGTATTTTCATTGGAGAGCAGATTATCATTATCACTGTTCATGAATAATGAAATAAGAATGATGGTGTTTACTTTGAAATTCAACCAAACATCATAATTGCCTGCACTGTTCAAACAATACTTGAGTTCGCAAAGCTATGCTGTGATCGAATTCCTAATCTAATCACTATTTTATAACTCGCAAAGTTCAAATGTTTT
>CABFPE010000007.1:273412-284044 GCA_900660155.1 Hofstenia miamia | reverse complement strand
ATATATATATATATATATTATGCTTTTTGAAGTAAGTGATATTTTGCTTTGGGAGTTTAACAATGTTCCGTGTATTCTTAAAAGCCCAGTTGAATTCATCATGAAGTGGATGTTCTTTATCTTGGATTATCTTTTCTGTCGTAGACTTGAATTGCTTTTCAAACTTTGAGTTAATAATTTCTACAAGGAGAGTTTTATTGATTTTTGTGATCTTACTGTACAGCCTTATTGGTTTAATTAGAGTTTCACGTTGTCCACTTGTAATTGATGAAACCCAAACCTCCGATGTATAGGTTGGACATATTTACGTTTTAGATATGTATATTTGCTTTTCGATATTAACATTTGAAATTAGAGTGCTCAAACAACGTATTCTATAGTATGTTACTTTTGAAATGTAATTGACGTGATCCTTCCAACTCAAATTTTCTTTTTGTGTAGTCCTAAATATTTAAAAGTCTTAACTTTTTTATTCTTTCTTCTAAATTTAGCAACGCATCAACTTCCGTAAATTTGTTCAAAGAGTTGTCTGTGATATTCGGATGTTTTATTACCATTTCGCAAGTTTTATTATTATATATTTGTAAATTACGGGATACAGATTCAGATACCAATTTATCTATAGCTCCTTGATAGGTGTTAAAATTATCTTCTGCACTATTTAAATATATATATATATTGCTTGTTTTCACAATTTATTGGTGATTTTTACTTTTTCGAAAATTTTCAGATATTTTAGAAATGAACCCCAAAAATTTATTGATTATTTACAAAACATAAATCTCTTTTTACTAAAACAGAATACCCTTGTGATCAACGGACAAACATGAAAATATTTTATAAGTCTATGATAAATTATGCTTCTATATTTACAGTTCTTTGTCAATATTCACTATGAACATATTTAGAAAAGGACATTCCATGTTCCTGAAGTCATTTATAACGTTAATCCTAATACATATAAAATTATTTGATGCAGATGTTCTAATTAGTAATAATATTAGCAAAATTTTTTTAGTTTTCTAGGTTCCTAAACATGAACTAAATAATGAAAAATATGCGAGTGGAAATTTTATTTCAAAATGTTTGTTTTATGTGCACTCTCTATTGCATTATTTCGAAAAAATATATATTTGGACGTCCCTTGATTTATTTCCAGCATTGCTAAAATGCATTTAACTTAATTATGAATGAAAATATTATATATTGCAAATATGAACTATAAATATAATTTTTGCCATTTCACAACCACATGCAAAGCGAGAGTAGCTAGTGTTAATACGCGAAATCATTCATCCTTGCAATTTGTTGACCTAGGAATTAGCAACTTATCTTATTAGCGTTATGGTAAAAATTCGCACAGTAGAGCAGGGTGACCTAACTGGTATTTAAGGTTATACATCAAATTAGATTATAATTTTGACGTTTTTCAAAAAATAAGTCTTTTACTAATAATTTTTTATAAAGTAACTTTAAAAATTGAATTATAATTTTATTTAATGAATACATTTTTCTTCCAATAAATGTTGGCAATCTATAAACTTTCAATACATAAATAATAGCAATTGATGCTTTTAAGTTATTAACTTAGCCCTGAAATTTTTTTATATAAAGCTGTGAATCTGACTTGCCACCAAAGAATATTTCTATACTTCAATTCTCCAAATCATCTTAATGGAAGTTTTTTGCAATTTTAATGTCTGTAGTGTTTTGATATAGTGCAATCTATTTGATTTGACATATACTACGTGTGGGTATATCTGTATAGCTTAACATGTTATGATAATGTAATATCTTCTTAGATTCAACAAAAGCCAACCTAAACAGCTTTGTTTTCTTCATTGCAGTTTTGAAGATCACTCTTGATGTTTATGAAAAATTATAAAAATTTGGTTGAGTTGATTTCTGAGACTTTGTATGAAGTGTAGATACTTTGCATAATTTGAATGTATTTAGATTTACATAGTTTATTTAAATATTATCAATTCTTTGCTTTTAAACACACATTATATATATATATATATAAAATATTTTAACATTCTAAGAATGATTCCCTCCAAATATCGTAGAGGCGAACACTAAAGTGTTCCTAAGTTTTTATCTATCAATAATGCTTTAGTTAAATATTATTTTTGTTGAGATGATATCCAAAAACAATTTTGAAGACTCATTTGAGATATCACTTATGGCAAATTTCATATGAAATTTTTTACATGAGATGAATATTTTTCAAAAATTAATATGCAAGTGCATATCTACACTCTTTAATAATGATAGACATACTAGTGTGGAAATTTCTTCCTACTGTGACGTCGTTTTGCAAAGTGAAATGCTGATTCACAAGAACTCCATTTTATTGCTATTGTATTACAAGATTATCCCTTTGATGCAAAAAGACTAATTGCATTGGTTTACTACCAAGTATATCTATGATGCCTTCTTGTGTGTGTGTAAGGTAGGTATAGACAATTTTACATACATGGCTGGCCTCTAGTCCTGCAACAATGTGGAAGAAACTTACAGAAATAGGGCACCTTAATTATTATGAGTATTTCTGCTGATTTATTTTGGGTCAGAATAAATGTTGGGAGCCACATATTTTGTGCAAGGCAAGCAGAAGCAATCTTTCAGAAAACTGAAAATCAAACATTTTTGGAATTCCATTGATTTAATGTGAGTCAAGCGATCATTAAATTAACTGTTGCTTTTGACTGACAAACATTTTTGGTATAACCGCTAAAATAAAAAAAGGTCGAAAGTCGCAACTTGCCATCAGTAGTACTGCATGTTTCACGTAAAGATGGAGTTCGTATATCTGAAATGTTACATTCTATTCTATCTTTATCTGTGATGTTACCATTTAGCTACAATCAAATTGAATCAAAGATGATGGAAGCTTCTGTCAGATGATAAGCAAATATGTATTCATATTTGTTCATTATGAAAAAATTTTTAAAGATATTTTCACTTAATAGTTATTACTGTACTTTTAGGTTGATATTTTTTTTATGATTTTTTCAGATTTTTTTTTAAAAATATAGTTGTGGATTGTGTTGATTTAATGCAATGTTGATCTGTACATCGAGAGACTTGCAATAGCAATTTATTAAATTTGAGTTTGGTTACTGATCAAAAATCCCAAAATGTAGACCTGATGTTAAAAAATGCGATAGCATATTTGATTTGCGCACATAAAATTTACACAAAAGCACAATCTTTCACTCACGCCTCAGAAGTCATTTTATATTTTGTAGATCGGTTTAATCAAAGAACATGACAATATAAAATGCTTATTCTGAGAATATAAATAAAAAACTATTACTGGTCACAATCTCTAACAGCATTATGTTCAAAAAAAATTATATGTATCGTTTCAGCAATGCAAATCTTTCTTTCTAAAAATATACTGACTGTCTTTATTACAAAAAGGAGAATCCTATGTATATATTCTTTGTACAATCAATAACTATTTTTTGTAAGTTTCACAAATTTTAAAATCAATCAATAAAGTTGGTGTTGACCCAAAAACGAAGAGAAAGAATAAAAAAAATAAATTTATAAAAAAAAAACACAATTGTTATACAATTATTAGCGATAGCAAACACCAACAGCAATTTAGAATTATAATTGTGACTATGATTTTAATTAGAAATAAATAAAATATACAAAAACAATATCAATTCTACTTAATATATATACTTTAATTTTTTTATTACAGATATTTCAAAATTTTCTGAAAAACAACCATTGTAAAATTCACTGTTTGCATCACATTCTTCAAAATCTAAACTTAGAAATGTAAAATTAATACATATTATTAAGACAAATGTTTGAAAATTTATAATCTAATTAAAAAATAAAATTCTGCACTATTTGTAATTTCATCATAATTTGAATTTTCAAAATATGCACTAAAGCCGGGGTGCTTGCGAATGCAAATATATATGATAAAACAATGTTTTTAAAAAATATTAGAAGAATAACACATTAATGTATTTCTCAAGTATTTAACTCCAACTCTGTCGGGTTTATAAAATTACATTGCATATCGTCTCAGTGCAAAGTCTTGATACATTTTTTGTGACTGCCGATAACAAAATTATCTTGTAGGTGTTGTAAATTATCTAGAATCATTTTCAGATTAAGTAAAAACTAACAATCATTTCTTTGGCGCGTATTTGAATGCAGTTTGAGCCATGAAATGCCTCCCCATTAAAAAAATCCTTAATACACTCTGTATAAACTAAAAAACGTCCACACTGAAGATCCTGCTTCAGTTGTAACATAAATACATTTTAAAAGTAATTACTTAATGAATTATAAGAAAATACAATGAAAATGACTAATAACAGGTTTGTCTAAGGAGCATAATTGTAAAGTTGTTAAGAAATCCCAAAAACATGTACTGCAAACACTTCAAGGAATTACGTCTGTGGCACAATACACATATACATTATTCATATATTGGTAGATTAGAAGAACATTATTAGCGCAGCAAAAAAATTAAAGATAAAGCGAAATTTCAAATTAACTACAAATTACACCAATTTATGTTGTGAGTAAACTATTTAAAAGTTTTGTGTGCATTTCTAGGATATTTCTGGAATGAGATTGTGAAAATGCTTTACAGTTTAAAACATAAAATGCTGTCTTTTCTATATACTCTCAACTGTAAATCGCTTAATGATAACACCCCTTACACCAATATGCAAGTATTGCTTAGGACTAAGAAAATATATAAAATTGCTCTCGTGTTCATGTCAGAGGTCAAGATGGATCTTTTGTGTTGGGCCGCAATCACTTAGGATATTGGTGGGGTGGATTGTATTAGGTACGTTCATGTTTATAATTTGTGTTTGTTGGTTGGGTAGAGTTGGTTCCAAAAATATCGTTAATCACGATTTTCTTTCATCTTAGTTTTGTTCTCTTTCATGCCTATACATGTACATCACTTTATTACAACTACCTTGCACTGAGCAATGTAATTTAAAATTCACTCAACATTGATGTTTTCTGACAAATTAATAATTAGGGCATGTAAATTATGGGGGTAACTACTTTTTTATTTTCTCACACAGCAAAATTTTTTCACATAATTTTGATAAGTCATCTTAAATGGCAGATATTTTGCATATGCAGAGTAGTAATTCCTTACAAAACAACAGCAAATTGCAAATTCTTCAACTAACTGTAATTAGTTTATTCAGATGCGATGCAAGAAACATACACCAATTAAGAAATGAATGCAATGCTTAATAATATTTATAGAATTTATAATTTGCAAAGTTAAATGTGAAAGTAGTTCATAATTCTGCAGTTGATATTGAAGCAAAAATTTACAACATTTTTATAAAATATTGCATTTTTACCAATGTCAAGCTTGTAGAGCTTTAGTGAATCCATCTTTCTTCTCATATGTGTAAACTCGATTAATCACCTACGGTTTCCAACTTTACGCATCTTTCCACAGCATCACCATTACAATAATTTCATTCAAGAAGTTTCATTGGATCTTCTTTGATTCCATTGGTGTAAGCATACACGTTAAGATAGGCTCATGAGTTGATGTTCACCAATTTATCAATTCCCTCAGAGAAGTTACATAAGGGTTGGTAGTGGGAGTCTTCCTTCGGCGATGTTGCATATCATGCAGAATGCTCCCATTACATTCTCCTCTAATTTATAATATTGGATCTACACCTCTCTTATTTTTTTAATTTCAACACAGCCTGAATTTCACTGAATACACTCCATGTTGATTGGTTAATCATAGGCATAGCAACACGAATGACAGTTTTTGCGGAATTAGCAGACACATTTGAAGTAAAATCTGTTACCTGTCTTGAATCCAGTTGCGCTCCACTTGAACTGAAAACAGCAAGCATAATAGACTCCAACAAAATATTCAACAGCTTCAATAACCAAATTCAACAAAATCTATTTGCTATGCTTTGTTACCTAGGGTAATAATCTATCTTGTTAATCGGTGTGCTGTCTTGCCTATTAGCTATTTACATTTTCTACATATAGAAACTCAGCCTATTTCGTTTTATTTTGTTGACAAGTGTTTCGGTAAGACAGGGGCGGATACGTAGGGGCCCCCTTAAAATGAGAATAGTTTGCTAAAGTGGTGCAAAAAATTAGAGAACCAAATTTTTTACGTCCAATAATATGGGCAGATCTCATCAACATGCGCCCTCTCCAAAATAAGAAGCATTTCTGTGACTTTTCAAAACCCAGAATGATTTTTCGTAGTTTTACAAGTTCATTGATATTAGCAAGATTTTTGCCTTTTGGGATGCTTGATTTTCTTGAATTTCATCAAAATATTCAAAAAATTTGACGAGTAGGCACACATTCATAATTTTGTGTGAACTTTGCTTAATACTATATCATCAAAAATGCACTAAAAATTTCTCATTTGTATCCGTCACTGCGGTAAGAGGCCTTTAGTGTATTTTAGTACTGCGATGAAATTAACTGCTTGTACTCTAAATAGTTCTGTAAAGAGCAGAATCCAAGAAAAAAGAATCATTTCAATATCCAGCCAATTTGTGATTAGACAGTGTTTTTTCATCAAGGGAGGTTATTAAATGCCGAAGAGGTACAGAGCCATCTTACGTATCATACGACCCCCAATTTGCATGCATTAAAAATTATTTGATAAAATGTGTCTGGTATCATACAAATTCCGTTTGTGAAGGGATGTTAGGCTTCCTTAGGCTGGATTTCCAAACTGCCACAACTCTATTTATTCTACAATACTGTCTACTTGTACAGCATATGTTAAATAAAACAGTAATATTGTGTAAATAAGCTATTATAAGTATTATTAGTTAAATCAGGTAAATATAGCATGTTTTTTTAATCAAAATAATGATTATTTTAAATACATATTGAATTTTAGACTATTGGATCTGAATATATTATCTCTCAAATTTCGTTGCTATATTTTGCGTAGAATGTCACCACCTAAATGGCCTGCAAACAAAGATCTTAAAAAGTCTCATGGTACATGATAATATACGGTAATTCATTAGTATGGATTGCACTAACTAACCAGATTAATTTACGACCAAGTTTATTTTGAAGAGTCAGAATTAATGTTTGTAGAAACACAATCCAATTGCTTAACCCTATTCTTCACAAGGGGAAAGGGGTAAATTTTCCACCCAGGTGAAATTTTAATAATTTTTTTAGATCAAATTTGAAAAGTTGGCTGAACTTTTCACCTCATTAAATTTAGTTTTACACATTCTGTGAAAATTTTGGGGTTTTTTTCGAGGAATTATGACAATGTTGTCAACGGTGATTGACTGCTATATTACTATAGAAATATAAAAATGACTAGAAAAAAAACGAAAAATGTTGACATCAGCATTAATAACTACAAATTAATATGACTTAAGTTATTACTAGACCTTGTAATTTGTGCCTTGAATAGAGAAAAAGTTGAGAAAAATAATAACCATTTTGATATGACGCCTCTTCGTATTTTACTAATGTTTTTTTGCAAAAAGGCTGACGTTAGCAAAAATATCTGGTTGAAAATTTTATTTTTTGAATTTTTTCAAACTTTTTATCCCACATTACCTTTTTTCCTAAACTTCATGACAATATTCTTAGAGCAACATGGTCTCAAAACATATCAGTAAGAAAAATGAAATTGTAATATAGAATCATAACTAATATTAAACATAGTATTCCTGAAAATATCAAGAAAATCTTCAAAATTTGACAAAATTCGAAATTTTGTTAATGAATTTACCAAGGACTACATAAGTTTTTCAACACAATAAGAGGATTTTGAGAAGTTTCTACTCAAATCAAAATTTTTAAACACCCTTGGTTTAAATCTAATAACATCTCTTATCAACACGCTCTAGTAAATATAGAAATAGTGAGAGACCATTGAAACTTTTTTGTCCGAGATATATGCAATTGAATATTGCCTTAGAAAATGGTGCAGAATATCATTTAGAATTGATCAGTATATTAAGCTTTCTCCACAATTTGCACAATTTTACAACAACCTAGAAATGTTAGTTGAAACCAATTCTGTCCATTTATATTTTTCGGTTGACTAGGCCAATACCGGCTTTGTTAACAATGTACAATGAGAAACTAAAAGACTAAACATGAAAATAATAAATAGTAATAAATTATTGTGTTAACAAATAACTTAAGCAATGAAAAATAACATTTTTAATAGAATTTTTCTTTTGTAAAAGGCGCCTAATGTAATGTGAATGACTATTTGAATAGAATTGAAATAGAAAATTTTTCAAAGCCATGGTATAAATATAAGTCCTCTAGTTATAGTTTAGGTGCATAATATCATAAATTTAGTAGAATTCACAGTTTGAATAATTCAAATATTTAACAATCTTAAGAACATTTGTAAACCAAAGCTGGAATCGGATAAAGATGAGCAATTAACTTATTCGGTACGAAACTATAATTTTGACATTAATTTAAATTTGGAAGGCAAGTTTTGCGATTTCGGAGTTGCCCAAACTTTACCATAACCTACGAATAGGATTTCAGTTATTTTGTTGGTAGGCTATAATACAGGAAATGCGTTTATATTTTATTAATTGCAAAAGGTATAGGTAAAAATTCTAAAAATAATTAGATTACATTAATCTGATTACTACGGGCCAATGCTTGATTGCATCAAGAGGGCAAAAATCGACACGATTCCATCTCCTTAGTGAGCGTACATTTGAAAACTTAATACAGAATTCATTAATAAATGGAGTCTTACATTTTTATTTAAACATAGTTGTCATCAAAATGGGCAATTGAGTTCTTTCTCTAAAAGACAACTAATAAACATTTGCAACATTAACCAGTTAACTGCACGAGATGCACATGACTCCTTGTACTTTCATTTCTAAAATAACCAAATTGCCTTTTGACAGTTTTATTTGCAAAATAATAGAAATAGGTTTTGTAAAATATTGATGTAGAAAGCTTTATTTAGGAATATATATATATATATATATATATATATATATATATATATATATATACATATGTATATATATATATATCCTTTTAAAAAATAAATACGTTGTTAATATAATTCAAAATGCACAGAAGCACTTTCCATTGTTTGCAGAATACTGTAGGCCTAAGCTAATGCACAATTAGTTCAGTTTAAAAATGTTATAATGCTGGAACCGGTTAATCATGTTAAAATAGGAATACATGTAGATTATATTTTTCATTTGATTTAAAATTTAGGCATCCAGTTAAAATAGGTTAAAAACCGGTTAAGCTATTTGTACTGGGCCTGGCCCGCAAAGGGCTACTGTACACAACAAATGTAAGTGCCAAATATTCGAATAGATCTGCAGAACAGCAATATAACATTGGCATGACATTTTGATTAGATCATACGCCTCCATCTTCAAAGTGATTTGTATTAAATTTGGAATTTTTTTATAATTAATATTTTTTAACGATTAAACCTATTCCAATTTAGGTAAAAAAGCAATTATTTAGGAGATCGAGAAGGATTTGGCCGCGTTCGGTCAATCCAAGAAAGAGAAACTAGTAAGGAATGCAACGACGGATGACCTAAGAAAAGAGAGAAGTATACGAATCGCGACAACATACATTAATTTATATATATATATATATACCTAAGTAAAGATAAGGAGTTAAAGCTTTGTTCTGCATTCTTAGTGACTTAATTTTTGTGAAGGTTGAATGTTTTCAAAAATTTAGATCCTTACAAGCTGCAACTGATTCTCTACTAGTAGATTGCTAAGAATGAATGTAGAAAAGAACAACAAAGAGGCAAAATTGTGTCAATTTTTTATAGATTTTTCCATTGAACTAGGTTTTTTGATTGAAGGGCAAAGTTGCATTAACTGATCAAAGAATATGAGAATCTTTAAAAAGTGGATAGCTCTGGCTATCGATCTAGTATGATTAAAGCCTCCAGGTCCAGAGGTATAAAAATAATTGGGATTGTTGTGGCCGGTAATCAAGAAAAACAATATGAAATTCGAAAATGCTCTCTGCAAATATGTTTAGCATAGTTCAACTATTTCACTGCAACAACGTTGGCCAGATGACTTGATGCTCCCATTTTTGGTAGTATTTTTAAATTTTTATTATAAAAATTGTGCCTCATTTTCTTAAAAATTTGTAATTGTCCTATGTAGTATTCTTTCACTATACATCAGAGACTATATTTGCTTAATGTACAATGAAAACTGCATGTTTATACAGAATTTGTGTTTAAAAAACACGAATCAGCTAAAGAACTGCTGTTTCTCATTCCCCCTGTCTAGTTGGTGCATGAACCAAAAGAGCAGATTGCCGCTCAATCAGGACCAGCCATCAATTAGCGTCTTGCACTTAGTAAGCTATCCAACCTTTATTTAATTAAATGTCAAATGATTTGTATCATATTTCAAGAAATTTAATGTATCCAAATTACTATTTTATATATCGCAGTTGTGAGATTCCTAAGTAGTAATTAAGATCAATAAAAATTGATGTATTCAGTCAGCAAGTGAATAAAGCAAAATATAAACCCTTCATTTTTTGACTACTCTAATATTTATATATA
This sequence comes from Hofstenia miamia, assembly GCA_900660155.1. Taxonomy (NCBI): domain Eukaryota; kingdom Metazoa; phylum Xenacoelomorpha; order Acoela; family Hofsteniidae; genus Hofstenia; species Hofstenia miamia. The sequence continues at coordinate 273,456 of CABFPE010000007.1, read as the reverse complement.
TATAATTTATATATATATATATATATATATATATATATCACAAG
>CABFPE010000007.1:249902-260427 GCA_900660155.1 Hofstenia miamia | reverse complement strand
GTTGGTACAGTGCTGCAAAGTAAGCGAGAATTCTGTAGTCAATATATAAAACGCTATGATACAATGTATATCTTTGTCATAGCATATTTTAGTTTTTATTTAGAAGGCATTGTCATATGCCTAAAACCACAAATGAGGTGCTAGGAGAACAAAGGGAAATAGAAATAAGAATGAAAATGATAAAATACTTTTTGGATCATTTGAAACAATTGATTCACTATGGATTTATCAACATCTGTGATGACTTAAACAAAAAATTTTTAAACGCATTTAACTCATAAGCTGATGACGATCTTTAAATACTAAAAAAACAAAATATTTCAAGGTAGTTGTTGTTCCCATAGGGATTAGACCACCTCATTATCTGAACACTAGGTATGGAATTTGAAAATTTTGTCAAAAATCGAATTTCTCATTGAAAAATAATTCTTATTTGCATGTAATTCAGGCATAATCGTATGAGATTTAGCATATATGTTCATGGATGAATGAGTGCGTCGTACACCATAGATGTGACAGTGTAAAAAAATTTCAATATTTCTTTACAGGCTTGGATAGTTGTTCAAAATGCGGAAAAATCGGCTTGTTACGTAAAAGTAACACTAGTGGAAATAGGGTTAGCGAGACATTCCAACGAGATAAATTAAACTATAATTCTAAATGCAATGTTGTAGCCTGCTGAAAAAATAAAATTTGTCACACCTTTAGATTTTCATAAGATTTTGTTCCAAAATTTGTCCTGCTTATCAGATAAAACAAGAAATATTTTTTCAATTTTTTCCGGTAAGCAGCGGTAATTTTACGGCCTTTCTTGAAATTACTACCCCGGCCAGCCGGTCGCCGGTTCCATCATAACCAATAAAGCAAAAAACTTAAATAAAATTTAAATTGTACAATTTTACAAAGAAATTATTGTAATATTGTTATAATGTATGCATTGCATTAAAGTTTAATTTCAATTTTCAAAAAGTATTACTTATCAGTTCCCAAATCCCATTAATGGTGCGACAATAGCTAATAAATGGCATTACTGGATAGATCTGCCATCTAGCGAACAAATTTTAATATAATGATTTATAATTATGTCTGATCAATTTGAATTTTCCGAAGTATCTTTAATAATTCAATACGACCTAAAATTAGTTTCTGGTTGCGGCCCGATACATATTGTACTCTACTGCCCAAATTCTTAATCTGTCTCAATAAAAACTAATTTTTCATGCAATTTATATGTGTTACATAGACTACAAGTAAGTTTGTATTTATCAATTTATTGAAAATATAGCCAATATTTACACTCTGTTGTATTTGAAAATGATGATAGAGGATTTATAGCTGCGATTTGTTCACTGTGCCATTAAAATATATAAATGCACATTGTTCTCATTTCGTTTGTGACACAAATTACCCGACGTAAAATCGTTAATTACAATAACACTTATATCAATAGTAACAAGATTTTCTCTCGAATGTACAATGTACATGTAATCCAAACGCTTAGTGGCCTCTTAGAGAATTCAATAACGTTCACCGTATAAATAATGCAAATATCGCTAAAAAATGAAAAAGGTTATATGTATTACTCACTTGTTCTGGAATTAATTCTATAGCTGAAGTAAAAAAAAGTGGCCGCATTATAAACACATTTTTGATAACAAACAAAAGACAAGTAGATGCTTATAAAATATATTTGAAAATATAATTGTCTCAGCTTGTAACCTGGTTACAAAGTTATTTGAGAAGCTTGCAATGCAAAGAGTGACACACAGATAAACGTCTTGAAACTGAATCAATTAAACGGACTCTAACTTCTTGAGTTATTTGGTGTTGCAATTCAAGGATGTAACTCTTTAATTCTTTCCGATTTGTGGGATTTTTTTCTAGACAAAATCTTTCAGAATCTGCCACACGTTCTCTATGGGTACTAGATCTGGCGAATTCGGTAGCCATTGGATAACTTAAATATTATAATTTGTAAAAATTCTTTTGTCGATTTTGAGGTATGAGGAGTTGCTCCATCTTGTTCTAAGATCTATGAATAGGGATATAAGCTGGTGTCGTATGGTACAAATTCCTCGAGTATTGGGCAATATTTTGAACTATTAATAGTCCAATTTTGAAAGTGGCCACTTTTTTTACTTGAGCTATAATTTTAATATCAATTCATTCAGCTTTTAATCACAGAAATTAAATAGTCTCAGTGAAATTCATTTTTGGTCCATCTTTGTTAAATGAATTTGTTAAACTTAAAAATATGGTCAACACTGGTTTCATTATCACTTTAGGAAGGCTCTACGATCAATTCTTGCCAAACATTTTGTCTGACTATTAAATTTTATATTAACGATATGTTATTGACAGGGAACAATTTTGGAGCTACGATGATTCAGAGTTAATTAGGTTATTCGTTTAAAGCCAGCTTATTTGTTATGCATCCTATACTGAACTTACTAAAAAGCATTAATTTTTGATCTCCAGATTACAATATAATAAGATTGTCAATGACAATCGCTCGATGCACAGCTAGGGCACTTGTATCGCGACTTCAAATTGACTACTAAAGCTTTATACGTCAAGAAACACAAGAAACATTGCGTACTAAAGAAAAAGTGCAATGGCATCCTTCTAATTAAAATAATAACATAAAAATGACAATTCATTCTAATGTTAAAAAAATTATAAGTAAGATTTTAGATCATGTACATGTAAATTTATTTTGTAAATTGTAAATTTGTATCTCTCTTGATTGTAATTAGGATAATTTATATAATAAAATTTAATCAGCTCTTAAAAAAATATATAATCAAATCAATTCAGATGCTGTAGAATTATAATGATTGACGTTTCTTGAGATTGTTTCGGAACGTCCAATTCGAAAAGCAAAAAATATTTTAACATCAAGCTATTAAGCACGCATCGAATTGTATTTTAACTGTGTCCATAGTATAAAAAGTCATGGAGTAATAGGATTATAATTATAATAATCGAAACCTACAAAAGTGAAAATTTGATAATTTGTTTTAACCGACACTGTCCAACTAGTATAGATAAATTCAGGAAATAAAAAATAGTTTTACATGGAGCTAAAGATTGTCTACAGTTTGATATGTTACCTTAGTCTATAAGGCAAGAACGCGCGGAGGAATGCGGTTCCGAAATGCGTCAGTTAATATAGTCGAAAGTTTATTGAATGTTATTATAAAATTTAACAATTTATATTGGGCAATGCGATGGAATGAGAATTGATAAATCCAAAAAATGAAAAGTAGCTTTATATGGAGCTAGAGATTGTGTACATTTTGATATGTAAACCTAATCCATAAGGTCAAAACTGGCAGAGCTATAGTATTCCGAAATCGGTCAGTTGATATAGTCGAAAACCCCTATAAATAAAGTTATAATAAATTAATAACGAAAGGGAATAGTAATTATAAATATAATGAACACATTGGGATATAGAACTAGGGGAGTTCTAGAGAATGGTGAAAAGAGCTAAGGAATCGGATAAGAATTGGCAGAGTAATGGATATCTAAAGATATATATATATATAGAAGTAATTGAAACTGTTATAAGGCAGCTATACTTTTCCTTGGAAAAACTATGACTAAGAAACCCAATATATCTAAACATTTTATCAATTTTTTGCAAAAAAAATCACATAAACATGTGGTTACGAAGGTGCTTTATATAAAAAGACTGAGGCGTTCCGAATTAACCCAATGTTCCGAATTACCCCAGTTTACGTTACATTATTTTACTTTGCGTTACTTTACTTAAGACCTCGTAAACTGCAGGAAATTAAAGATTTCTTACTTTACTCTACTTACTTACCCGCAGTGTACGACCAGCCTTTAAATATATCAAGAAATTAAATTAATTAGATTATTTGAATACTAATCAATACTCTTTTACTAGTTGTTTTGAATATTTACCAAAGTTTTGCAATATACTAGCTTCCTAATTTAACTCAATTAGCAGAGTTGCATTTAGTTTGGCAGAAAATCAATAATGCTGTGCAACATGACTCTGATGTGAGTCAGATGATACTTTGATTTCTAATACTTGCCTAGGAAATCATCTGCAAAAAAAATATTTATTTTATGTAATCTCAATTATCCATGTCCAGTATATTTTCAATAAATGCAAAAATCTCTGAAAATACCGGAAGTGGCGTGGCAATGGTGGCAACCTCAATAGGAATCTTTATGTAACGCCAATATTTCAATTTAGTATAGTGACTAACCAGGGGCCCAGCTAACCGGGGATGATGCACCCCCGAATATTTTTCTTAGAGGGGCAGCAAAATAAGAATTTAGCAGATGTAATAGATTCATTTTATTTTCAATTCATTTTCTAAATTGCATTATTGAATAAGTCTATCCGTTTCTATATTTTTGCAATGAAAAAATGAATAACTGATTTCTGTTTTTTTGTAAATATAGTTATTGAATTTCAGACATTACTAGGGTGAGATGCTTTGTTTATATTTTCGGGTTACTGACTTGTTTTATTCTTCTAAACGAACAATTAGCTTCAATTTAGCCTAATTTGATTTTGAAGGTTGTCTTTTATAACTTCTAGAAAAATTTATGTAACTTTTTTGATTTTCAATTCAGAAAGTCTACATCTATATTTAAATTTTGTATTTATAATCTTTAGGTATTTCTACCTATAGCCTTGAGAATAGTATTAACGTCCGATAGGCCTAGTTTTTTTATCCAATACCATAGAAAAATCGCCCATCCATGGGCAATATAACACAAGGTGTTATATCATAACCTTTGCCTAGTCAATTTCAATTTACTATTCAATGTTTCAGGGAAGTATGCAGGATTTTCAGACGGGGCGTTCTCAGTCGCGATCAGGTGAATATGACCAAAAGCAGGGTGAAGATCCACGAAATTTTTCAAGTTTCAAAAATGCACACTGAAAATCCATTTCATGACTTATGTTTTTAAAATATTCTAGTTTTTGTCAATTTTTTTTTGATTTAAAGAGTAAACTGAATATTTAAAACAGGCAGGAGTGGGGACCACTGTTGTGTCTTATTAAATATTAATCTTATCTTCGTATTTTTTTGATTTGACATACATAATATTGTTTTCAAACACTTATAGGTCATCAATTATCAGTAAAAATAAATTCAGCTTAGTGGAAGTCAGGATAGAACAATGCGTCACCAATTTCATTTTCTTGTTGAAACATGCATCCCGATGGCCGTTGCTTCCAATGAATGATCACTTAGTAAGCTCAGAATTAGCAAGAACTGCTAGAAAATAGTAATGGGCGAAAACTGACTGGAAGAACTAATGCTCTTATATTGTGAAAAATATTTGAAAGAAAATTTGGAAATGGATATTGCAATAATACGAGCACTACAATTGAAACTGCAACAATTGGTTATTACATATTTGTATTTCATTTCTATTTCAGTTCAATTTGATTTGTTTATGGTATTGGTGAGACATTCAAAAGTTTTTGTACATCATCGACTTTTTAGCAGAAAGAGTTTTACCATTAAAGTAGGGTAGGGAAACATTAAAAAGCTTCCAATTTTAAAAGATTAATTTGAATAGAATTGCGCGTGATATAGTATTTTGTGGTGAAGCTGAAATTGTTTTACTATATTACCAATATACAATACAATCTTTAGATTTGCTTGCGAGATATTTTGTCATTTTTTCAACATTATAATTAAGATTTAGGGACACTTATAATTAGGACAGGAAAATTTTCTGTGAAAAAGCAAAAATTTGATTAATCATTATTTTTTCAAGTAATCCTAGTGATTTAATATAGACTAGTGATCATACACATACATGTTCTAGATGTAATTTTTGACTATTTTGATAATTATAAAATGGATTATCAAAATTATGCTATACATGCTGTAGGCGTAGAGAATAAAACTGAGAAATTCTAATTGAAGCTCTTGCAGGGGCAGCAATTTGGCTAATACACCCCCTCAAATATATTTTCTCGGTGGGCCTCTGTGACTAAGATTCTGATACAATAATATTCCACATATCAATACAATTTAACCACACACAAACATATTTCTTAATCTAGTTATTCTTATAGGCATATTATAAATATATATATATATATATATATATATAAGTTGTTTTAATCCACAAAATACACTTAGTGATACATAAATTTCAAATCACATAACGCAACTTTCAATCTATTATAACTGCATTTATATTTTGATATTTTCTATATATATTTACATGAAGGTAAAATATATAAAACCTACATGTAGTATTATATAACGATATATAAACTTACTTCGATTTAAAATATAAATCAGTAAGTAAAGAAATAAAAGTATAAATTTTTTCTGCTAATGTCAAACATCAATACTACTCTAATACTTCTTAATAACCTTTTTTTGTTAGAATGTTTTTGCAAACGCATATCCGTAAAATTTGTTCGAGTATCCATTCCTTTCCAGTATTGTAAAAATACAAGAGCTTAAACTTCTTTTTTTTATTTAAGTTTTCAACTGTAAGCCCGGAAGATAGAATTTTACTTTTTGTAAACAATCTTGGAAAAAATATTAGCTAGTCCTATTAGCAGTTGGAAGTACAAATACACATTCAAAAATAAGAGTAACTTTATTAATTTCAAATTTAATGAGATTTTATATCGAGGGAAATTTAAATAATTTTTTGATTTTAATACTATAGCCTGATGAACCAATAAAATTTTTCAAAACACTAAAGTTTCATAGCATATATTATTATTTTAAACATGTAACTGTAATAAGTAAGAAGACATACACACAACTGTAACCTTCGTTGGTATACTTTCAACACTCCAGCTTTGACCTTTATCAAATGCATTGAAATTTACATTGCATTTATACTTGCCGCTCATATTCTTTGAAAGTTTTATTTTGTGTGAAGTTTCTTTCTGCACACTACTGTTCAGAAACCACATATAGCTGATATTTTGAGCATTGTGTAACGATGGAAACACTCCTCCTTCTTTTTCAAAATTGCAATAGATATAATTTCCTGGAGTGGTGTTTAACTCCTTATTGCCACTTGTAAATTGTTCCGAAAGATTAATTAACAAATTCCTGGGTGCCTTTGCTAAATAATAGTAATAATAGTATTAATAATAATAATAATATTATAATAATAATAATAAAGTCTTAATAAAGGATTTGAATTTCAATATTTCAAGGGCAAATATAGGACGCCTCTTAAGTTTTAACGCAAATTTTAAGGTATTCATCCTCGTCTTAGAAACATATTTTAAAAAAGTAAAAATCATCTGCGGTAATGAATATTTTATTTACTATGGCAAGCTAATCTTGATTTTGTTATATAACTTTTGCAAAGCAGTAAATTTATCTGCATTTCACATGATTTAATAACTCTCTTTTTTTAAGAGAGTATGCGGTTGCATTGGTCTTTTTCATTCAATGTTTCTGCTCAGATAACATCCCGAACTTTAAATTATTTAATTAACAACCACAATATTGCAATTTCGCCAAACAGTTTCCATTTATTTGAAAAGGTTAAGCGAAATCTCTTCGTGAAGTGGGTGGAAAGTTAATCAGGGTCATGCTATCGGGCTTAATCTGATCAATAAATAGATTTTAAGCTGTTTGTATGGGGAAATCCCTACATTTTTTCTTAATATTTCCGTCTTTTATTCCCTCTTTAGTTTGCTGGTTATTTGAAAGTTGCTGGGAAAATCCTAATCGTATGAAGTTTAACAAGAACAAATTGGATTACTATTTTTGATGTTTACTATCTTGAGCCCTCATTACCAAATAATTTTTAAAATGAAAATTGACATAATTTGAAAATTTGGTGCTGATGAAGTTTCAGTTACCTTACTGCAATTTGTTTTTTTTCATTGATTTCCAAAGTTACAAGGTTTTGAAGAATATTTTAGGCTTACCAGATATTACTATAATTAAATATTTCGGCGTTGTTCAATTTATAGCATTTTTTCATATTTCGAAAGATTTTGGATAGTATGTATCATGAAATATTGCTGACAAAGTAGAAAAAGTATGGATTTAGTACATTTCTCCGCTATACTTTATAGTAATAATTATAAAGAAATTTTTCCTATAACCTACATAAATGATAAACTCTGGTATAACAAAAGATGTAACTCCTTTGTCAAAATTTCAAAAATTATGAATAAATATGATACACCAATGTTTTTCAATGTAACCTGTGAATTTTACAATAAATTGACATTGATACTTAAGGGAATTGAATGTTAAAAAACAGGAATTAAAAGAATATTTCTTAACAATTGCTGCACCATCGGAGGTCTACAAACATAACTTTCGTATTCGCAAATGCATAGTAATATATATGCAGATTTACATATTTTTTGTGTTATATTTTTGTAGTTTATTGTAACTAATAGTTGCTGTTCTGACTACTCGCTAAAAAACAATATTGACAAAAATCAGAGATGAAACAGTGCACAACCGACATGTTAACATGTATCCAAATATGTTTCAAAGTTATGTTTTACGTATTAATTTATCGCAAAAACACAATAGAAGTAATTGAAAAGAATGAAACGGAAGAACAAATATGTCCTGAAAGCAAAGGAAACATGTTGAATTTTGCATAAAAAAGTTGGATTTTTAGTTATGAAAATATGTATTATAGACTCACTCTAATACTCTTAAATATCAATGTACTGATCTCTAAGTTCTTTGCATGGTATATGTTATGGGTTGCTTGACTAACACGGTACTTCTATTTTCAATTGTTTAATACAACATCAAAAATAATTATTTTTGGTATATGTCATTGTTTTTATCCAACATGGTTGATCGGTGAACTCAAAGCAAGCTATTGCTGCTGTATAAAACTTTTGTGATATTGAAATTTTTAAATTATGCCTATTTTAATGAAACCCAATTGCGAGCTATAAGTCAATTAAACTCAAGATCTTCTTGTCCACATACTGAATCTTAAATCACCTAGGAAATTTTAAAAAAAATAACTGCCTATAATTCAAGAATTATAATTGTCTCAACATTAGGCATAGAGAGAATGTAAAACATTTTTAAAAAATTGAATTATCAAATAGGCTTATTAAGTATTTCACCAACACATTATATTACAAATTTCCAATATTACATTCAAGCGTGTTTGCAAATAGCCATGCAAAAAAAATTCTTTAAATATTTGGAAAAACAGCAAGTCTTATTCAAATGACACCACGCTGTTTAAGATTAACTGAATCCATGCTTTTATACCCCATATATGTGCATAAAAAAACTTACCATTTTTTACAATAAATTGAATTGGATCTGCTATTGAACAAGGTTTGGACTCTTGGATGTGTCCAAAAAACACAAATTCGGAATATGGACAGTGTGTGTTCATTTCTTCTATGGAGCCAATGTTTGTATAGAGAAGATCACACTTATCATTGGAAACGAGAGTGACATTACCAAATATTTCATTCAGATATTTTGCTGTGTTTACATATTTATTAAACAAAATTTTCCCATTTTTCCTCTCTAAATTAATATAGGAGTATCCATCAGTACTTGACCTCATACAGGTATCAGCCTTAATGTAGATTTTACTAGTGTTATTCGTAAACGTCAAGCTTCCTAGATAATCAGGCTTTAAATTACAAGGAATCTTTGTTGTTGCTCCCTTTAGGGCTTCCACATGTCTTACAGTGTGATTGCCACATATACTCCCATTACAAAGAAACAATTTTATCTGCATACCTAAATGATTTAATCATATAGATTAAAAGTTTATTGCAAATACCGTTACCATTAAATCTTAAATATTTTCATGATAAAGTTCAAATTTGCTTCCATTTTGCGATATTCACAAAAATTGTTATCAAAACAATTACATCTAGTTGATAGAACAATAAACATTTTACAATAATATCATGTTTCATTATAAGTTCTTCAATACAAAATCGTAGTTTCATATCCTAAAACTAATAAAACTAAAAGTATTATCTAAAACGTACATCTATACAGCAGATTTAAGGAAATCAATTACTGGCAAAATCTTAAAAGATGCGTTTCATTGCTTAATGGACTTTTGAAGTTACTAACGCACTCGTTAACATGGGAATGTCCTATACTGCATTTTATGTGAAATCAAGGCAATCATGAAGATTCACAGTATGTACATGCATACCTCCATTCAACAAAAATATGTGCCGTTGTATCTGCGATATTCAGCATCAAATTTGCAATTGAATGACTTTGATATTCCAAACCTGTTCGTCATTAATTGACCCCAGCACATATTTCACTGAAGGAAACTGCTTCATTTTTCCCCGAGAATCAGTGGCGTACGCAGGGGGGTATGGTGGAATGTCCCCCCCGTCAGGTTTCCAAATTTGATTTTGACTGGATAAATCAAAAAATTTTTCGTAAAAAATTGAAAAATTTATAATCTATGATCGTGAAATGCATTCATTTATTAGAGTCTATTTTCTCAATATTTTCAAAAATTTTCGTGGGCGTAATAACGATGATGTCCCCCCCCCCCC
>CABFPE010000007.1:226504-241014 GCA_900660155.1 Hofstenia miamia | reverse complement strand
TTTATTTAAATATTTAAATAAAAAATTATATATATATATATATATTTTATTGGCTGGCGTATCTCAAATAGATTTCCAAAAAACTTTACTTGCACTTGACCATTTGCTATGCTTATTAATAGACTCAAATTGGTGATATAGTCTGTTTTGTTTTTATTCAATCATTTTTCATTTTTTGAACAAAAATTGAGGTAAACCAACTTACCTTACGTGTGTGTGCATATATGCATTAGAGAAAATTTCTTAACAATAAGATTTTAAGAAATTGCTAAATATTTTACATATTTTATTTTATAAAATTAGGCTACATTTAATTTCTTATAAATACTCAATTGGTTTTCTAGTTTCAGCTTGCTTAAGTAATCATTGGCATCACACCTTTCGAAATCCATACGTATGTCAGTGAATTTATATAAACGTATATTCAATATTACAGTATGTATACAATGATATTGATTTGTCCATGTTAAGCTTTGCTTCATCCACAGAAATTCATTATGGAATTTCTTTCCTTAGCAATTGGTATTCTCATCATATGCTCACTAATTCCTCTTAATAGCATCATGTTTATTTTTCACACTACCAGCATTGATTATAATAATCGCAACTTTTTCTTTCGAACAAACGAACTTCAATGATCGAGTAGGCGTCACCAATTATGTACCAGTCAAAAGTGTTAGTGTCAAGTGAACACTGTGCTTACCCTGCTGTTGCCACCGACGTAAAACATTTATTGCTGCATGTACGTTTATAGTAAATGGGGTTCAAACATACACCGCCAGAAATCAGAAAACTGGTTATTTCAAAATTTTGCGACAAGTATGCCAAACAGATTGCGAAAGATTTGGAGATATCACCTTAGTGTCAACCGGATAGTTGCAGCATACAAAAAAAATGGCAGACCTGCAAAATGTAGTAAAAAATCGATGAGATGTTTGTCGGCTCTCAGTAATTTGCACAGAACTTACATCTCGTCATTTGAAATTTCGATGGACTGACGGAAATAAGTATCATGCTTCAAGTGTCAGGCCGAATTTAAAAAACACCTCGCAGAAAGACTCAGATGGTGTAAAGAAAAAAAGACAAACTCTGTTACTGACTGGAAGAAATTGATTTTCACCGATGAGTCATCAGTACAGCTTCTGTGTGGCAGAGTACAATTTGTGCGCCGTCCTAGGGGATCCTGTTATCGACAGAAGCCGAAATATATGGTCCCAAGTATACCCGGAAAACAGAATTACTTCATGGTCCGTGTGACAGGAAACATAAATGGGATGCAGTACATTGATATTCTCAATCGTAATGTCATCCCCCCTATTCAAGATGATCAAATATTTCAACAAGACAATGCCCCTTGTCAAAAATCTTTGGAGGTGTTGAATTTTATGGAAGAACATGGGGTACCACTGATGCCAAAGTGGCCAAGCTGATCACCAGACCTCAATTTGATAGAAAATGTATGGGCCTACTTGAAACTAAAAGTTGGGGAGCATGAAATAAGTATTGTGGAAGAATTGTGGGATATTCTGCAAGAGGAGTTTTATAAAATTCCAGATGAATTTATCGACTCTACAATTCGATTTTTATTCACATTTCTTGGTTTAAGTTTTTGATTTCTAAATGAATATTGAAAGTTACGATTATTATAATCAAGGGTGTACCAGCTTTAAATTGCTGTTTTGTAATCTCATCTGATGAGTTCTGCTTTATTCATTATCAAAGTTATAATTAATAAGAAACCATAGCTGCATTATCCATATTTGTTACTGGACAATAAATTACTTCTTTTCTTGACTTGTAAATGTAGACAATTTTCGTAAGGATTTGCATACAATAGTTTTCAGTGTAACCAAGGTTGAAATTTTTTTTCGAAGAGTGTTTAACACACCTCTATGGTAGAAATGAAAAACAAATTTGACTTGAACCTTTCAAAAACCATAAAAGATTTGTAGAAATCTTAGCATCATAAGAATGGTATAAGTATTCTTCATTTGACGAAGTAAATTTTATTTGTCAAGAAATCGTCTATATCAGTGCCTATTGGAATTCAATTGTCACTCATTCCTTCTTCATTGTTGTTACATGTTTTTTTCATTATTTTCTATAATACATATAATATCATTAGTGTCATTGCCTACACCAAGTGCTTTAGGGCTTTAGACATATGAAACGCAAATTCAAATATTTATGCTTTGACATATTACTACTAGATATTGTAAAAGAATATTAAATCCGTACGTTAAAGGAATATTTAGTAATTCTGATTGGCAAACAAGAGAGTGCAATTCAAAACATTTCATCAGAGAACATATACATTGAAAGAATAACTAGCTTTTTGTATTGCTCGCAAATGAGAAGGAAAGGTATATCATTTTGAAACATAATGGATTAAGTAAGCAATATTCAGATTTTTCCAGATGTGTTGTGCATAATGTACGCCCAATTAACTTAGTACAGTCAATTCCGCTTTATCCATATTCTGGTGGACAGCTGATTTTTGTCCGGATTTTGTGAATTGGAAAATTTCAAATCCGATATTGAAAATATGAAATTTCTGGCGGGGCTAGGTTGTTGCAGGGGTGGAAACAAACCTGTCAAGATTTCAGAAGAATGACTGTTGAGAAGAATCACGAAATTGCGTTAACGGTTTTCTGACAAGGGATAGGCGGAAAATGGGACAGCTATTGACAAACTTACTTCACAGAACATGTTTTTTACACAAATCAAAATGTATTATACGAACATGTAATCAATTCACAAATCAAAATGCATTATACGAACAGCGCCTTGTGTACTTGTGTACATTATACGATCACTAAAATGAGTAATTGTTATTTAAATCAACTGAATGCTCAAATTTCGCTACGGTTTAAGCATGTACAATTGCTATACAAAATGACATTTGGACCAAAAATTTACAACGAATTACGGATGAATAGTATTAACAATTCGGACTTAAGAAAGTGTACAAGTAAACCCGATACTGATAAAGCGCAATTGACTGTGATTAATGAACTTCTTCTTTAGTTACCATTACTGGTTAATTTTTGCATGGTTTGAGATGAAAGACTACCAATACGCTACTTATGGTGAAACTCAATCGTATTTATTTTTTTTAGTTTTTGATAAATATTGTGTGAACTTATACATATTTCAATTGTGCAATGGGTCAATTGGCCCGCTCTGCCTTTTCTAATAGCAAAATTATTTTGACCTTTCTAGTGCTAAGATTTCCCTGAAGATGCAAGTATATAATGAAATCCTCCTCTTGGTTTCTATTTTATTCCTTTTAGTGTATTGGCGTACTCGTGCACTTTCAGCACTTCTTTTTCAACAATAACAGAGCCTTAAAGATAAACATAGAAACACTTTATGCCGCTGAACTTCTTAATCCAATGCAAAAATGATGACCTCGTGTATTTATGAAGACGAAAACTATCAAAATACTCATGAAATTAGTACTTATAAATCTGTGTTTGAAGAAACACAGCCAATATCCTAAATGCATTTGATAATTAAGTATATCTGGATAAAAATGATTATTCATATGCACCTTCTGATGATTCACATTCCTTCGACATTTGTAGACCCTTCATAGATGTCAAAAATTGTTACTTTCGCAACTTTATAGTCTAAGCCAAAGATGTAAGCTGATCACCGAGCGAGCTTTTTTCCCTGGTAAACGAGTTAGAGAATTTTCTTTCTTAACAGAGTGAATGAGGTCAACGGTCAATGAAAGCAGAAATGGGTCAAAACAAAATTGGATAAACTTCATTCTCTATTGCTGCTTGATTCTCGTAATGACAACTTACAGTTTTCATATTTGTCCCAATTTTGATTCTTCCATCGTAATTGTGTTTCATTTTTATGTCTATTAGCTACTGTATATGTTGTTTTTCTGTTTTTCACAATGCTTGCAATATAGTCAGACTATGTGTGCATAACCCGATCTTCTAGGACAATGAGTTGCTTTTGTAACCGGTCATAATCTTCAAAATATGAGAAATATGACTGAGATTATGCACTCCTTTTAGCAATTATATATTATGATCATTCGGTTGGCCAATAAAAAGTAGCATAATCACCATGTCTATTTTCAGCAGATCTAAGCATGTATTTTGCAAAATCATTGTTTTTGTTTAGTTGGTTTATTGACTTCAGTTAAATTAACAATGGCATCTATGTACATTCACAAATGGTAATCTTTTCTATTGTAATTTTATTTAAATTGTGATGATTTTTTATGAATTCTAATATGATTGCTTTGCTAAAATTTAAAAATCACATTTTTTGCGGTAGTTAGTAGATAACCATGAAAAAAATTAATTCATTAGAAGAAGTTAGACGCTCGTTTTCAACCTTCAGTAATAGTGCTGTCTTCAGGGTCTTGTAAGACATCTCCTAAATTAAATTCTGTTAATGCCGCATTATGAAAATTGACTTTATCAAAAATTAAGTCCAAGTGCAACAAATGTATGTGAAATACCAATGAAGAAAATGTGTCTTTTTTAGACGCCATCTAATATAGCTAGATCAGATTTTTGTTAAGGTGAAAATGTAAAAAGCTTATATAAATCTTGTTTAATCTATAACCTCATTGTATATACTGAGTAACCCAACCTAACACCAGACTTAATTCAACCCATGGCTCAACCAACCGCACTTACAGCTTCCCCAAATAGTATATACCTAAAATCTATAGTAGATGAATTTTATCCTACAATTCATTATGTATACATGCATACATATAATCTTTATGCTAGTTTTGAAAATTAATCATTGCATGATTGGAATTTAAACAATGGGCAAAGGCTTAACTGCTTAACAAATGTTTCTATTCATTTTTATATTTGAAATTCATTGACAAAATATATTTAAGCACTCAAGGAAGCAATTATTTCATTGAGCTTTGTGAAAAATTTGTTAGCTTCTTCTCTGTCTTAGTCAATGTGCATATAGGTTTTATTGCAATTTTATTGCCATACGTTATTGCATAACAATTTTTTTTTAAAACAAATATACGAAAGATGATATTGAACAAAATAAATATGAAATTCTACTTTGTATCTCAGTTTATAAATATGTAGTTTAATTGCAAAAAGGTCTTATGGATAAACATTTATGTTAATGATCTTTTTTAAAATATGATAAATACAATTTTAGTAGCAAAATGAATATGGAAAACTAAAAACACCAAATATAACAAAATTGTTTTTCTGAAAAACTGTAACATTGCTATTGCAATTATCATAGTATACATTTTCAATTAATTTTGTTTCAGAAAATATGGTTTCAAATATATTAATACAGGCAACCCCGCCAAATTCGGATGTGACTAAGTCGGATTTTCACGTAACTCGTACTATTAATAAAGAACAGACAAACTCCAATATGTACACACACACACAATTTTTTTAGGTCGGATATTTCTAAGTCAGATAAATTCTAAATCGGACTGAAATCTACGTACAGGCAGCAAAGTTAATACTGAAAATTTCATTCACAATTCCCACGGATGGAAATTGTCTTGCACGCGATTCAAGCATAGCATAAATATTTTCTATCGCGTAGTAAAAATACTGAAATACTACAGCACAGCTCACAGCATTGACCATAGAGCTACTATACATAGCTCCATGGTATTGACCTACATACAGTTCATATAGAGGTCAACATAGATATGTTTATGTGCAGTGCCGTCAATGGGTGATATTTTAAATCAGTTGGCTGGTAATCTTTCAAGTAAAATTAGGTGATGTTAAAATGACAATTCCCTGATTTATGTGATGTGTGAAATAAAGGAATACAAAAATAATAATGGGGTTTTCTCTTTCAAGTATTTAGATGATGATTTTGATTTATGAGATGAATGTAATAAAGGAATACAAAAAATTATTGTGCATTGCATTAATTGTACTTGAAAAACACTTTAAGTTCGTAAAAATCTATTGTTACATAATTCGCAGTTAACAAAAAAATTCCCCTAAAATTGTATATTGGATTTCTTGTAAGTCGGATTATTTTTATTCGTCCGCGTCGATCCAACTTAGGCGGGTTGCCACATTAAATATTAGATTATTAAACTTTTTTGCACAAATTAAATATTTCTTCAATTTCTCACCAATTTTTCCAACTGTGGAGTGATGATTCGAAAATTGATCTTGAAAATTGCCATCAACTAAAAACAGATGATCATAATCTGCAAAAGATGTTCAGTTGAATTACCAAGTTGGACTATGAACATAGAATTATTTTGCTCCAATTCAACTTGTAAATTAGAGTCTAAAATAGTTTTACATATTTTAAACAAATAATCAATGATGCAGCTTATGCAGTTCATCCAATATATTTCTTTATTTAATTGGTACTTTACTGATATATTTTAGATTATTTGCAGCGAGATTAATGATTATTTAAAATGTTGCGCTTAAATTCGAATTAAACTCTTGTATCCAGATAATTGCACATCCCTTCCAAACTTTATTAAGCTCATCAGTCATCCTGTTTTGCAAAAAATGAAACAGAGCTATTTGTTACAAGACGGGGGCTGGCGAACAAGAAAACCATACTATGCAATATTTACTACAATTTTTATGTTGCAGCAACCACTGTATCCAAACAGGTGATTCCGTACATTTTGTGAGATTGGTACCGCCATACTCCGTGATCATCCACTTAAGTGATCGATGACTGTTCGATTTGAAGGAAAAACTTTTCAACTAGATAAGTTTTGATGATGAAAATGAAGTTTTGGAGAAGTCGTTGCGTTTCCTGAAAAAGATTTCAAAAGAGGAGTTCCAAAACCTAGTTGAGAAGTTTATAGATTACTGTTAACTGCTTATTAATTCTGATTAAGACTAAGTCATAAATTGAAATATGTTTCATACTGCTGCTTACAGGGGTGGATACAGATGGAGTCGAGGGGGCCCGGGCCCCTCTAAAATAATAGTTCGTTAAAGTGGTGCCAAAAATTACAAACTAAATTCTTTTGTAACCATTAAGGTGTATCAAATTTTTCATTGAAATTCAATAATATGGGTGGGCCTCACCAACATAAACCTTCTCCAAAATTACAAGAGACATTTCAGTGACTTCTCAAAACCCATCACAATTTTTCGTAGATTTACCATTTCATTGATTTTAGCAAGATTTTTGCATTTTAGGAAGTTCGATTTTCTTGGAATTTATCAAAATATTCAACAAAATTTTGTACTTTACTTAATCCTATATCATTAAAAATACACTAAAAACTTCTCATTTGTAGTGCACAATGAAATCCTACAACTTAAAATACATAATGAATTCAATTTAGAGCATATTTTTGTGAAAAATATTACACAAAAATAGCTTTGTTTCAAAAAAGAATTTTATTTTGTTGAAAAATTTGATATTTCACACAATTGCCCCCTATCAATATTACTACTTTGGGCTAAAAACAATGAAATAATTAGTTTATAAAAAATTCAGTTGGGTTTTGAAAAATTGCATAGTTTTGGATTATAAAAAATATAAATTCAATACTTTTAAGCCAGCCGAATTATGTACTTAGCATATTATTTTGAATTGGGCACCCTTTAAAAAATATTTCTGTATCCACCACTGGCTGCTTGCATTTGTTCAAAAATAATTTGATTGTCTCATTCAACCTACGTCACCCTATGAAAATGGCGGTTTTTACGTAATATACGTTGAGCTTGAGGGAATTTTTTTTGTTTACTGTTAGAGTAAGTCTTTGAGAATAACTAGAAGGAATACGAGCTAAGTAAACTGTTTGCTTCTATCTTTAATGCACAATTAATTTAGGTTTTCCAAAAATTGTTGACGTCACAAATTCATTTGCATATAAAATCGAAACCAATGAGCATATTTTTTTGAAAATGGACAAGGTTGGTATTTCATTGTGCCAAAACTCATTACTTTAAAAGTTTTGTAATAAAAGAGGAGACCGATTCGGCCCCCTCAGTGCGCTATTGACATTTTATACCCCAAGCTTTTAGCGTTAACGTAACTTCTTAATAGCTTAAGAAGTCTGTTTTATAAAATTATTGTTTTTCTGTTCAGAGTAGGATAAACGACAGATCTGGATAAAGTATTGAGAAAGCGTTATTTTTTTACGTTTGGGTTATCTACACATTATGTTGCAAACAGGTAATGAAACGCTATTATTTTGCTTAGAAAAAATTAGAAAGAACATCCTAGTAATTATTGGAGAAAATCTTATTTTCATTATTTCTTATCTATTTAAAAATAACATTGGACAAAAGAAATGGAAGGGCACCAAAAAAATTGAAAATGTCAAAAAAATATTTGTATTTGGCATGCTCAATATTTCAACAACAGAAAGAATGTATAATGTTGGAATTCTAAGTTCATTAGTATCGGATAACCAATCAATTTTGCTGAATCAATTCATTAACCCGATTGGGCACAAAAAAGAAAAGTTTTTTCAGAAAATCACTAAAAAATTCATAAAATTCTTGTTCAATCGCTTTCCAAGTATCCTCAATATTCGAAGTTTGACGTTTAGTTACTCTTCCTTTCAATTCTGACCAAGCATCCTCATTACATAGAGGTCAGGAATTTTACATGTCAATTTAGGATAAGGGCTACCTGATTTTCTTATAGTGTTTGGTGAGTCGTGCTTTGTGACAAGATTCGGCATTTTTGCTAAAATAAAATCATATAATTGTGGACTGCCAACAAATTTTCACGCAAGATTGACACATAATTGGTTGAATACATTATTCCATCAACTTTGATGATTTTACACATTTCATTTGTGAAAGCATCTCCATACAATTATCCAATTATGGGCTGAGAGTACGGGTTACAGCTAATTCATAATACGGGTCCAATTCCAGTACATGAGTGACGTCTCGAGTATATAGGGACCGTGCAAGTCGGAATATTTTTCGTTCGAGTACATCAGTCTTTTCAATTCGAGTCGAGTTGGAACACGAACCTAGGACCTTGTCTAAACACATAAATGTAGCAGTCCTGTCCAATATTTATTGAATAAAAATTTGAACTTTGTTTATCAACTTGATTGGTCGATGGCTTAGTCAATGCAACCCAAGCCCTAGATCTTCTATGATAAGACACCACAACCATAGACAATGAAAAAAAAAGTCTAGCAAAAATGTGGGATGCCTTATCTTCTGCAAGTAGAGCATTGATAATGAATAGAGAAAGAGCAAGAATTTGTTTGTGTAAATGCATATAATTAAGAAGTTCACATTTAAAGACATCTGGATGACAAAAACAGCTTATTTCAGTTTTTAAATGTAAATGATTAACTAAGTTGTTTATTCTGGTAGACTATATGATTAGTCACTAGATAGTTTTTAAAATCTTTTTGGACGTAGAAATAATCTATGTGATCTTCATGAAACTGAACTAGGTGAAACATCCACAAAGTTAAATTTAATTCGTACTTTCCAATTGCTATTTTGTAGAAGAACATTAAATCTAGATATTCCAAAGAAGTGGCAGTGGAAACAAGGAGACAATCATTGAAAGTGAGACTTGGATCAAGATAGATCCATTGAAATACGATTTTATAACTTACTAAAATGTCAAAGGTAAGCAATGCTGAGAAAAACAATTTGTGAATCATATCTTAATATTTAAATACACAAGGTTTTTAGTAGTAAGATTTTGATTCGCAGGATACAAGAGAAAGGAAAGTTTCTGAAAAACACAGAGCATGATTTTGCTATTCACGATTTAATATGAGGTGTCCATGTTAATTCTTTAGAAGTTCTAATCTATTACACAACTGGCCCATGGAATTTCTTCACCATAAAGAGTAAAGTTGAATAGATTGCCATTAGGAGATGCCTTAAAATATATTGCTTTACATTTTGAAATGTTGTAGTCCATAGCATTCATGGATACCTAATTTTCAAAGCTATTTAGATCTGCTTGAAGTTTGAAGGAAACATTACGTCAGCATTAAGACGTTTTTTGTTACTCTACCGAAAGAAGCTGAAGACTGGAGTTTATGGCCTCACCGATACGTCAAAACTCTGGTGTGAATGTGTATTATAGGGACTATGTTCCATGGATAAAAAGCTGTGTTTTGTTTTTTTAGAATAACGTTATCATCAACACTGGCGAGAATTCTTGGAGAAGTGAAATCATATCTCTTATCTCTAAACGATTTGTTGTTGGTAAAATCCACTACATTGATGACTGTAATTGGACAGACTTTTTAGGGTTCAAGTCCGTTTAACCCTGAGTGGATACGAGTTATCACAACACAAGTACTTCGAATCACTTTCAGATTTCCATGAAGATTTCACAATTCCGGTATGAACTATTATTGGTTAGCATTTATGTGTGAGTACAACATCACGACCTGATATCACCTTTGATCTTGCAAATTTAGCTACATCATCTGCTCATTAGACTGCGAGACAATTGTTGTCTAAAATCAATAAAATTATTAGACATTTACACTGCCTGAAAAATGTTATGACTTTTACAAATCTAATTTACGCATATTCGGATGCTTCTATTGGAGACCCTATTTGGGGTAGCTTTATTATTTTTTTGGACAGGACATTGTTGCATGGCAATCAAGAAAATTGAAACGAGTTGCAAAAAGTACCCTGGCGGCGGAAACAATGGCTATGGTAGAAGCTTTAGATATGGCTCGGTACATTCGTCACTTCATAAATAGTGCTTGTAGCTATCTTGAAATCATTGCTTACTCCGACAGTAATTCTTTAATCACTGATATTAATGCAAATTCAAATCCTAATGAAAAAAGACTTTGTATTGATTTTTCTTACATCCGTGAAGGCGTTGTTAAGAAATACTGGAGCCTTAAACATATTAAAGCTAATTATATTATTGCCGACTCATTGACTAAGACTAGTCGCCAGAAAATCGAGCTGCTGCTTCAAAGAATGTAATAACTATTCGAATCTTGGAAGAAGAGGGAATGTGAACATAATGTACCTGTTAATTTTATTAATACATATAAACAACTTGTAAATAAAGTGCATATGAGTATTTGTAATAGCTAATTATGTCAGAGTAATTTTCAATGCTTTTTTATAATGCTCTAACGTATTGTTATTGAACGAGTTTTACAAGAAATTTTACGTCAGTATTTTTTTGTTTGCAGTCATTAGCAAATAAGGAGTGTAGAGATTTATATAAATGAGGAAAAAGAGAACTGCAAATACTGAACCTTGAGGTCCACCACTGGTGATTGGCAAAAGAGGATAAATGCCATTAAAATTTTCTATGGTAGGCTAGGATATAAAAATGTTAACATAGTCGGCATCAAATCGAGAGCATTGTAATTTGTTTAAAAGTGTGCTGGAGATTTTGTCGAATGCTTTCTGAAAATCAAGGTATATACATATAGTCAGTGTATTATTATCTGTAAGGCGACAAAGTGTATCAAGAAACATAAGAAGTTGCGTTAATTTAAATCATTTTGACAATCTCGGACTATAATTTTTACAAATGGAAGTAAGCTTCGAAGATTATTTTCTCTAAAACAATGGAAATTCGGGGTAGTGTTGAAATTGGATGATAACGTGTACTATCATTACAATTATTATTCTTTGTAATTGGAGTCAAGAATGCAGCTTTCCCAAGGTTACATATGGAAANGTAGCTTTATTATTTTTTTGGACAGGACATTGTTGCATGGCAATCAAGAAAATTGAAACGAGTTGCAAAAAGTACCCTGGCGGCGGAAACAATGGCTATGGTAGAAGCTTTAGATATGGCTCGGTACATTCGTCACTTCATAAATAGTGCTTGTAGCTATCTTGAAATCATTGCTTACTCCGACAGTAATTCTTTAATCACTGATATTAATGCAAATTCAAATCCTAATGAAAAAAGACTTTGTATTGATTT
The DNA here is from genome assembly GCA_900660155.1 of Hofstenia miamia. Classification (NCBI taxonomy): domain Eukaryota; kingdom Metazoa; phylum Xenacoelomorpha; order Acoela; family Hofsteniidae; genus Hofstenia; species Hofstenia miamia. Next base: position 229,131 of record CABFPE010000007.1, on the reverse strand, counting down.
TTCTTACATCCGTGAAGGCGTTGTTAAGAAATACTGGAGCCTTAAACATATTAAAGCTAATTATATTATTGCCGACTCATTGACTAAGACTAGTCGCCAGAAAATCGAGCTGCTGCTTCAAAGAATGTAATAACTATTCGAATCTTGGAAGAAGAGGGAATGTGAACATAATGTACCTGTTAATTTTATTAATACATATAAACAACTTGTAAATAAAGTGCATATGAGTATTTGTAATAGCTAATTATGTCAGAGTAATTTTCAATGCTTTTTTATAATGCTCTAACGTATTGTTATTGAACGAGTTTTACAAGAAATTTTACGTCAGTATTTTTTTGTTTGCAGTCATTAGCAAATAAGGAGTGTAGAGATTTATATAAATGAGGAAAAAGAGAACTGCAAATACTGAACCTTGAGGTCCACCACTGGTGATTGGCAAAAGAGGATAAATGCCATTAAAATTTTCTATGGTAGGCTAGGATATAAAAATGTTAACATAGTCGGCATCAAATCGAGAGCATTGTAATTTGTTTAAAAGTGTGCTGGAGATTTTGTCGAATGCTTTCTGAAAATCAAGGTATATACATATAGTCAGTGTATTATTATCTGTAAGGCGACAAAGTGTATCAAGAAACATAAGAAGTTGCGTTAATTTAAATCATTTTGACAATCTCGGACTATAATTTTTACAAATGGAAGTAAGCTTCGAAGATTATTTTCTCTAAAACAATGGAAATTCGGGGTAGTGTTGAAATTGGATGATAACGTGTACTATCATTACAATTATTATTCTTTGTAATTGGAGTCAAGAATGCAGCTTTCCCAAGGTTACATATGGAAATGGAATTTTCAATTCCATTTCCATAATATGGAAATCCATTACAATAACCAAAATTAGTCTGAATTATAGAAAGCAGAGTAAATTCAACAAAAAAATTTACTTAATGTTAAATTATATGGTAAAATTTTTGCATCAATACACTGGTATAGCTAAACCAAATATGGAAATTGTCGCCCATGATTTCAGATCATTCGTTATTTAATTCTAGTTCCAACACTGTATGCGCACACATAAATTTTGCAATATTTAATGAGACTGCAATTAATGGAATTATCTACAAAAATTTTGTGATGCATGTGAGTTTACTGCAAGAATTTTTTCATGTGTCGCGCATATCTAACTTTAAATTATTTATATAAATAATTACTAGATATGAAAGTGAAATAACCATGGCCGAGGCCAAGATCAAATACGTTTCACAATTCTATTATGAACTCCTTTTGCAGTTTCAACCAATCAAATTTTTGCAAATTATTGAACTGAATTGTAATGTCGGAATGTTACTCAAAACCTTTCCAATTTTGATCAAAATTGAATTATTCTGTGGGACCATTAGGACTATCTGGCAAAAAACTTCATGGGATTGTGATGGTACCAAATCGAATGGGACTAAATTTGACTGAAATCAATAAAATTCTGGTTACATATAACCCTAACCATTAGCTCTATGATTTATGGCTGTCAAAATTAATTGAAAAATATGGAAATGTTTTTAAAATAGTTGTGGAAATGGAAATGGAAGACAATAGCATTCCCATATGCAAGCCTGAGTTTTCCATACACTAGGATACTTTGTTGGTCTGCTGTACACACAAGTACCAATATACACCCTAGACATCAAAGAAATGTAGAGTATTGAGAAATTTTCACTTTGAATTTCCAACGCCATATAGTACCTATAGAAGAAATTGTATCCCCACGTCAACAACCTCCCTGACAATTACTATACTTTTAAATTTTCTGGTTCTGAAATTGAAGTTGTTTAGTTTTGCATTCACTAAATCACCAATCTGACCTTGGAGTAAGTTTGGCATCTCACTTTATTTATTCAAAAAGAATCTTTATGTGAAGGGAAAATTCATTTGCAAGTTCATGTAGAAAAATAGGAAGGACAAAATCTGCAGAGAATGAAGTACTTTGCTTACATAATTTAAGAGCTTTATTTATTGATAAATTTATCGAATTCAGTTTGATATTAGTTTCAGTATTAAATAATTTTGAAACAATATGAAGAGGCTTACTGAATCAATAGCTCAGATTAACTTTGAGAAATATTTTCAATTGATTTTAAGACATTAAAGCCTTTATTTAAGCTGAGTTTTGATTTACATAGAAATTTAATAATATAATATTATTCCTTCATTTTATTAAGGTATTTGTAATTATTTATGCTGAATCTGAATTATTTTCTGAAGATCAACATTTCTAACGAAATTAAAGTGCCATTATATTTCAATTGCCTTTTTCTTTTCTCAGCGATAAGTGGCCACAATTTTTAATATATTCGAAGTACTAGTAAAGTATTTAATACATTTAAAATGATTAGAATACTACAAAATATATATTTTGCACATGATCAAGATTTACAAATATATATACATGCTCATGCTGATTCACTGTATTAGATTTTACTTAGACTTAAAGCGTTAAAAATCTGTAAGTATTTAAGAAAATAAGTGCAATGAACTTCATTCCTTCAAGCAACACCAAAAACTAGTTCGAGTGAATTTTAGAGTTTCATTCCTGAACTGATGTCTAATTGCAAGATGCAAGAAAAATTTTACAC
>CABFPE010000007.1:170770-205944 GCA_900660155.1 Hofstenia miamia | reverse complement strand
AGCTAACCGAGGGTGCTGGGGGTGATGCACCCGCGAATATTTTTTCTCAGGGGGCAGCAAAATGACCGTTTAACAAATGTTGCGATATATTCATTTTATTTTCCACTCATTTTCTAAATTCATAATGCAATAAGTGTATCTCTTTCAACATTTTTGTGAAATATGTATTTGAATAAGTGATTTGTGTTTTCTCTGTAAATATAATTCTTGAATGTCAGTCATTACAAGGGCGACATATTATCTATATTTTCAACTTATTGATTTGTTCTATTCTTTTAACTTAAACGAAAAATTAGCTTAAATATAGCCTAATTAGGATTTGAAGAAACTCTTATTAGGTCTAAGTAGCTTATTTTCTAAGCAGTCTTCAATTCGGAAAGCTTACATTTAAAGTTTTCTATTACTAATCTGCATTTATATTCTAGCCTTGAGAATACAATTAATGTTTGGAAGGTCTAACAATTTTTATCCAATACCATAGAGGAATCAAAAAGGTGCAAAATAACGCAAGGTGTTAAATACCAATCATTACCTCGTCAATCTCAGTTTTCTATCCTATGTTTCATGGGCGTATGTAGAATTTTCTAACAGGAGTACATCTCTATCGTGATCAAATAAGTGACGAAAATGACGGTGAAGCCCCAAACAAATTGATCAAAATATTCAAAAAAAGACCTTAATTTTTAAAATATTTCAATTTTTGCCGAAAATGGTTTGATTTAACCAATCAAAATCAATTTTGAAAATCTCCCCCTTCCTTACTACTGCTGTGTTTTATTTAGTCTCATTCTCAAATTTGTATTACTTTTTATTTGACAATCATTTTGATATGTCAATAAAAATGGTCAAAAATAAATTCAGCCTAATGAAAGTCCCAATTAGAAAACACATACTTCCTCTTTTCCTGTTGAAGCACATGCATTCATGTGGCTGTTGCTTCCAGTGAGCGACTAGAAGACTTTTGCTCTTATACTCAAAAATATTTGAAAGAAAATTTGAAAATGGATAGTGTAATAAAAACTGATGGGTACAATTGAATAGACAGTGATTGGCTTTTTATGTGTATTTGAAGATTTCAAATCATATTGACTTGTTAATATTATTGGCCAAGGAATCAAAAGTCAACTAAGTTTTTGTTTATGTACCTTGACTTTTAGCAGAACCATTTTTACCATTGAATTAGGGTAGGGAAACATTTAATGCTTTTAATTTTAAAGGATTTCATGAGATAGACTTTTGTTTTGAAGCTTATATTGCTTTGTAACGAATAAAAAATGTAATCTTTAGACTACATGCAAGATATTTTTTTGTCATTTTGTCAACATTAAGACGTTTGTAATTAGAACAGTAGAAAAGCAAAGGAAAAAATTGCATATTCAAAAGATGGTAAAAATGCGCTGAAATTGATTTTTTTTCAGGGCGATTAATTGTAGTGTTTGACTGACAGGATTATTTGATTTTTCCCATGCTTGCTGATCAAATTATAAATTGATAAGCGCTATTTCAAAATTCTATTTTCACCAACTTGCACTTATAACAAAGATAACAAAACTGAGATGATTCTTGTTGCAACTATTGAAGGGGAAGCAATTTTGCGAATGCACTCCCTCATATATTTTCTCGCTGTGCCTCTGTCTAATGAGGCTATTCTATATTCTAATATGCTAACGATATTCTACCAGTGTTATCCCTTGACGAAATTTCTTGAAAAACATTAAAGAAAATTCCATTTTCAACCAAATAATTAACGAAATTAAAGAAAATTACAGAATCATTAAAGATTTTAATGATTTTACTAATAAAATATTTTTTTTAAAATAATCAAAGAAATTGAATTTTATTTAAGAATCTTAAAGGCAGTAAGCCGGAGCCTGATATGATACAAAGCTCTCTAAACAAATATGATTTTCATACTTTAAAACTCCAAAAGTCTAAGTAGTGTAGGTATGGGCTCACTTTTGTCCCCAAATGAAGTGGAACTTCATCATTCGAAATTATTTGAAATAATAAGCTTCAGTAATAATGTAATTACTGTAGTTATCTGTGTTGCATGACTCAAATCTTTTTGAAATTATCATCTAGTTGCATAAAAATTTGGTTTTAGAAAAATAGATTATTGATTAAACAAAAAGTAGGGAAATAATAAAAAAACGATGTTAGCATTTTGATTATTAAGCAATTTTTGCTGTACCCCGTAATAGACTATGTAATTTAGGCAAGAATGAAATTAAATTATTTTAGTGTATGCAATATCATTAAATTATAAAGTGTAGTATATTGTAAACTTTTATTACCGCAAAAATATTGTTAACTGACGATGACTATAATATAGTCGAAACGTTTTGTATTAATGTCAATATATATATATATATATATATATATATATATATATATAATATTATATGTCTTATATAAAAACTTACTGAAAATACACATCAAGAGTGTTGATGATATCATGATTGTGTAGGTGATAAAATGACTTAACTTCTAGTGCCAAAAATGTAGTTACATTTCTATAAACATATTCTGGCAAGTAGATTTATAAAAATATAAATTAAAATTAAAAGTCAGCAATAGCCTGTTTAAAGGTTTACCATAATGCAGGAAATATTTGAATAGTTTTAAATATTCCAATTTCAAATAGATAAATTGCATCAATGCTTTCTTTTGAACCATAAAACTTAATCTTAAACTACCTATTTCAATCATTTTCGACAAGGGATGTATTCATATTTCATAATAAACTAGGAGAGTATTAGTTGAAAATCTGGAAAAAGTTCTTCCATTATAAAAAACATCAAGCAGTTTAAGGGCTAATTATAAAGGCAATTCAAGTGTTTTCCAAAAAAGTGTAATTCAGAGTATATAAATTAAGATTTATAAAATCAGTGAAAAGTCAAAAAATTAATACTTTTATTTTAATGCTACGAAATCCACAACTAAGTAGCTAAGAATGTATTGCCATGGATTATAAAGTCGTTAAAAAATAATTACTATATTTGTATTACACTTATTTTTTAAATGCTAAATTTTTCCTCTGAGATACTTCTTAAATTATTGGCGCCATATCTAATTCGAAAATAGACGTAACTCTCCTTCAGTAGTGCTAAATACACGCGTGAGTTTACACCTATGCTCTTAGCACTGATTTCTTTTGTTTATGATGCACATGCAAAACTGTTTAGGATTTTTCACTTGCAATCTAAGTTAGTAAATTTAGAATATAGCATAGTATAATGTAAATAAAATACATATAACTAAAATGCAAAATTTAAGAATAAACTGTCTATTTTAAATTCTAGATTATTGCATTCTAATCCGCCGACTCATGAGCCGATATATGAATAATTTTTTTAGAAATGCCAAGTCACTAAGCAATGTCGATAATTGGGTGAATATTTATTTAAAAAATATTCAAACTTCATTTGCATAAATTAAATAGTTCTGTGAATAAAGAATTTATAATTGAATAGGTATGTGAACTAAGCGATTTAGAGTTATATTTCCACTTTATACATATTTTAATGTAGCTAAGCATTGTCTTTATTTTTTCCTGGTTATGATAATAATTTCTTATAAATATCTTCATAAACTGGCATTGAATTACGAAATCTAGTTGTGGTTTGGTTGTAGGTCCACTTTTTTCAAAAAATTTATTCTTAGCTCAAACTTTGCACTAGTTTATAGCCCTGCTCCACACACCGCATTGTATTTGGAAGATAATTTTATCTTAGAAGACAATGCAAAATCCTAATGCTTTTGAGTTGAAAATCACTGACGCAAGCAACTATTCCTTTCAATAATTAACTTTGCATCAAGGCAGAAATTTTCTTTGATCTAATAGTTTAATTGAATTTAAAATGTTTATTAATTTGGACAGTTTGGATTTATTAGAAGCAACTCTTCGATGTGCAGGTGCATTCCGATTATCAGTTTTTCAAATCTTAAAATCATAAATGGATTTCTACACATTTCATAATGAATCTTCTCTCGCCAATGACTTACTAGGTGCTAAGCCAATCCCTCCCAGAATCCCTACTACAATTTTGATGGCGATTGCAATTTGTATAAACGGTCTGTTACTTTTAGTTTACCTCAAAAGTCGCAAAATCAGGCGTTTTTTAACTAACACAATCATTGCAAGTCTTGCATTCGTCGATTTACTAACATGCGTGAGTAACATCTTCTTTATTAATCTCCAACGCTTTATATCAACACCAAAGGCAAATATTCTTGGAGAAGTTTATTGTAAATTGATTTTCAGTGATTTCTACAAATGGATATTCGTTCCATTGTCAACTCTACACATAGTGCTCTTGGCGGGTGAGCGATATTTCGCAGTTTTACATCCCCATTTTCACAAGCTATTATCAAATTCAAAGTATAACAAGCTTTCATATTTAGTCATTTTAGCTATCTACCCATTAGCAGCAATCTCTTCTGCTGACAGTTATATATTTTTAAGACATGCCAATGGGGAGTGCATATATTCCTATGAGAAACACAAAATTCTGTCAGATGTTTGCGGAATCATATTTTTTGCATTTCCTATAGTCTGTGTATTTGTTTTAATCTTCTGCTATGCCTGCATTGTCATACGCGTTTTACGAAGCAACAACAAGAAAACAAAAGTTCGAAAGTTAATAATTATGACGTTGTTAATTACAATATCGTTTACAATACTAACTGCACCAGTGTATGCTTACACTGGTCTTGTTTCCTTAAGTTGGGAGCATGGATGGAATTATTCTTACAATTCAATAGAATTCATGTGGATTTCACAAGCATCTGTTTTTTCTTCATTTGCAAACCCGGTAATCTTCATTATCCAAAGCAGTGACTTCAAGAATGAACTACAAAGAATATGTTTCTAAACATATTGAAATTCTACAAAAAAGAGTGACTCTTGCAATTTGAAATGAGCTACCTCCATAATTAAGTTATGAATATGATTTAAAAAAAATTGTTGAATGTAGATATTGGTTTAGACGAAGAAATAGAAGTTGAGGAAGGTCATGAATCACTAGCTAAAAAAATAATGGCTGTTATAAAATATGTTAATAAATAAATTTTCAAACACAATTTCATACTTTTGAATAATACGCTGTTTGATATTTCTTCATTTTTACTATTCTTAGAAACTGAAATACTTTTGAATTGGCATATAATTGAAATTGCACATTTATATAATAATCATATAAAGAAATGTCTTCTAGGCAATAAATCCTTAAATATAAGGAAGGCATTAAACTCTATTTAAACATTGAAATACAACACGGACCTATGATCTCCCACTACAAGCCATTAAATGACTTTAATTTGATCGAATTTTTAATAGTTCTTCAAAATATTGAAGTATTTTAATACTAAATTTGCCATTAAGCATTATAGAAAAGTTTATTTGTAAGTAAATCTCTGAATTTCTGAATTTATTTATGAGTTTTTCAACTCTCTTACTATTCATTACAAAAAAGGTCCTTTTAAGCAATGGTGTGACACTTGTCGGTAGTATTTGGAGAGTTGGTTGTACTAATCTTTATATTTCTTAATATTTTTATTGTCATTAAATTTCCAAGGATAACGTTTTTACATCCTTTTGCATCTTTGTAGTCCCAGAAGTCTCTAAAACCATTCCACACAAACTTTTTTAAAAAACACTGATTTTGATTACCTGAATCAGGCTTTTTTTTTAAAAATTTATTGATTAAATTTTCACTACCCTTTTTGTTGCATACTTGACAGTTTTTGCTACTAAATACTTTGTACATATTCATATGTAGGTATTGGCCTTGAAAATTGCCTAAAATTGGTTATTAAAATTAGCTTTTCAAATTTTGGAGTTCCAATTAATTTTATTTTTGTGTATTATTTTGAATTTGGAGTTCCAATTAATTTTATTTTTGTGTATTATTTTGGAGTACAAATTTTTATAATATCGCTTCTAATAAACTTCAATTCCATTTTTGGAAAATAATATTTTTTGGCCGGATCCCGCTCACACCCTCAGCAATACCACTGGTGTTAGTACACACTTATGCTACTATAAATGTAAACGTGCATACAGAATTCTTAGTAAGATAAAGGATCAAATACTGATTTCTAAGACATTAATAATTTCCACAAATTACTAATGGTGCCTATATGTACGATGGAAATATAACCACTGACTATTTTTTCAAATCTATTTTTATCAGACTACTAGCAATAACAACAGAGCATCATGGAATACATTTATGAAAAAAATTAATTTACAGTATGTTTTACACTATCCTAATACCATGTGTAAAGACTTTCAACAGAGAACTTTAGGCAGAAATCTTATCATATCGTGCTTCATCAAGCATTGGTGCTTCCAAAAAATTTACATAATATTAACGTGCATTTATTATAGAATAGAGTTTCAATGTATATGTACCAGCAGTCCTAAAATTTTATGCATTATAAATACTTTGCAAGTAAAATATGTATCTGTAAGTCTTTGCACTATATTTTCAACTATTACACAATTATTTGCAAAATTTCCAATGTATATATATATATAAAAATATACCATTGCAAAATCGAAAATAGGCCAATGTTTTGTCTTCCTGTTCAGTTTTCATGAAGCTTGTCCAATGAAATGGTGATCCGTGGGCCCCCATGTTAATAATTATGGACGTCGTGGGGTGGGATGGGGTAGAGATAAAATCTGGCCCCATTGGTTTCATGGAGATTTTTTAGTTAAATCAATGAATTTGAACTTTATTTTCATCGTTTCTAAAACATCATTGACATACACCCCCTATGAATAGATATTTGCTACTGCAAGCGCATAAGGTTGATCTAGCTCCCAAATGGAAATCAGTTTCAGTCTGAAAATATCAATTTGATCTAAGTTACACAAATATATATCTCGAGTCGTATTTTAATATAGATCCATTCATTACTTTTTGAGAAATTTTGTTGACAAACAGACAAAAAAGTGCCTCCTTGACAAAGGTAGTATATAAAAATGTCAATTAAGATATAGGGATGGGCACATAAGGTCACCCATTATTGATTTCACTTTCAAATTTACAAAAAAAATCAGCTAAAAGCACCTAAATTGCATTTCCATTATGGTCAGCAGAATGAGGTTGAAAAAGACCCCAAAAAACGTTCAGATAGCATATACCAATATCTATGCAACATCTATAATAATACATGAAACAGCGAATTTCATTGATTACCCAAAACAAAAATTCAGTAAAAGACACAGAATGCCATTTTTGGGTACCCATTTATTAGGGGAAAATGTGCATTGAGTCTGGCTGGAATGAAAAACACCCAAAAAACAGCAAGTGACTGCTAATGAGTTAAATATAATTGTGTGTGTTTGGGATTGTCTAGGATTGAGGATATCATTAATTTTAATTATTTATTTCCCTATATTTCCATTAAATTTCCATTCCATAAAGTGATTTCAATTTCCATAATTTGGAAATAGAATACAATGTAAATTTCCATTTCCATGTACCACTCTGATTTGTGGTATATAAAATTTTGAATTTTAAGTTATCTCAAACAGAATTTATTAATTACTGATCTTAGATTAATTTCAATATATTTGATAGTATACAGTGAAATTTTATAGTAATCTAATTTTCTAAAATTCCATTACTGATTGTCTGAAGTGAATTCACATGTACATGCTGTCATGCCATAAATCACAATGTTGAAATATAATGTGGGAATCACAGTAATGTTAAAGCAAGTAATTGATAAAATTGTCAAAATATAGTGAAATATTACACTTTAAAAAAATTTCAAAATTGGCAACTTCTGAAATAATGTGAAATGTATAAAAATCAGTCATTAGAATTTGGTTGCTGTTTTACTCACTGATAGCATATTTCTAAGAAATGTGCATAATGATAAACTAGTGAAATCTTGTACATACTGTAACATGGTGGGAGAACCAATTAATTCTGTGCTATTGCAAATGTCTTGCATTAAAAATAGGCTTCTGTTTTTGGGCATTACATGTGTCAATGGTGTTATAGGATGACAAATCATGCTAAAACCATCAAGGTGAAGATTACAAAATTTTTGTGTGATTTTCAAACTGAGATTATGTCTACCTCAAATGATAAATTCATTTGGATAATGTCCAATGAATCAGTCTGTCATGAAAAGTTCAGAGTAAGATTCATCAAGGCAGCAAACCTTTGTTGTTCCTCTGGACAAAGTTCTTCCTGAAAAAACAATGAAGGCATTGTTGGAAGTGAACATGCAAATGAAAAAAATGAGCTATCTACCATGCAGAAATTATTCATAGATATGAAATGGCAATTTACCTGTAAGACAACAGCTCAGTGCAAATTTTAACAAATTGCAGATAATGAAGAAACTCATATTATCACTGCTCTGAATGATAAAGAAGTTTTCCTAGGAGTTGATGAATCTGAAATTAATGGTTGCAGGTATGTTAACATTCTTGGAGGTGATATTGAAGCTCCAGAGTGTGTATTTCACATTTGTGTTCAAAATTAAGTGGCTGACCAAATAATGTAATTATTTTCTAGCACATTGATGACAACCTAAAAAATTGTGATTGCAAGGATCAACTTTCTGTGATGCTGCTGCAAGTATGATAGCTGCTGGTAAAAGTCTTATGAACTTTTACACAAGACTATTTCATGTGACATGTATGATGTATATTTTCCAAAATTGTGCAGAGAAAATCAATAGCAAATACAAAAGATTGTTGATATATGGAGACATTTGTTCACAAAATTGGTATTCCACCTATTCTAATACATACAATATAACATTTTGATAATGTTTGGAACTAATTAACAAAAAAGATCAATGTGCACTTTAGGGTTATATCCAACAAAGAATTTAGTAAAACAATTTGCTGAACATAGTCATTGTATTATGCCAGATATCAGTCCTGTGATATTTGCAAAACTACAATCATGTACCACTATGACATGTTCAGCCTAAGAAATTGGGGAAATAATTTGTCTTCTTTTTTATCCACTGTGCTGATAAATAGTGATAAATAAAATGATTTTCCCCTTTAATCCCCTGTTTTAATATTCAAGTCAAAATAACTTCAAAATTGAGCAATTGTTATGTCAAAAATTTGTAATTTTTAGGTCAAAATTGGATTGTATCAATTTTTTGGATTCATTTATTGATGATATTCTGACAAAGCAATTTATTAATAACCAATTGCTAAATTATTTGACATAAGGGACATTGATTTGTTCTGCTAGTACATCTCTGTCATTACATATCAATGATGATCTAATGGACCTATCATAAGTAGAATAAATTGTAAGCAGTCATAAACTGAATGCATGCATAGCAATTTGTTCAGCCTAATTCTCATGCCATATTTTCTTTAAATCATCCAGGGATTAGGTGTTCTGTGTAAATACAAAGTTTACTTGTATATCTGTTGTCATAGCCAAATTGATGTTGTGGTTCATCAGTTAAAGTGTCTTACATTGGAGCAATGCATTAATTGCAATTTTGGCATCAAAAATTATCCTGTGTGTTGGCAGATGCCTGCTTTATATTAAGTAGGATATAAGTATCTCTTTACTGACTGCACATTGTGTAGTGCTTGGTTATAGTGTATGCTTATAGAAGTCTTTTAAGAGAGGGTTAAGGTTGCCAATATTCTGCAGAATATTCTCATTATTTTCATTTAATATCACAATATGAGTTTTTTTCATATCTGCTAACTTATCCATTTTCAATATGATTTTATAATTCATTGTCCACTGCCTCAATATTTTCAAAATGTATATTAGTTGCTGGTGTCTAGCTTCCAGGTTGACTCTCTCATGTTGTGCAATTTCTTCATTGTAACATGTGAGATTAAGTAAGTATTGTCAAATACTGTGGGTACAATGCTTGAGAAATAGTTGCATCCTAGTTTTTCCATCATATCTTCACCATAGAAGATTGATTATATCTTAGGGTGCTCTTCTGTAATGATAGTATTCAGTATTGTGCCTGGAAAACATTTTTTAGTTTTAGTGTGTAGTTTTTCATATTTTTTAGATAGCCAAGAAACATCATGTATGACAATATAGTATGGTTGCAATATACAGGGTGTCCCAAAAGTAGCTTTACAACTTGTTTCGTTAATAACTTTTTGAGGAAAACTTTGATTCCCACCAAATTTTAACATGAGTTGATATAGGCAAAAGGAATTTTTTTGACACCAAAATCATGATTATAGACTAAGTGTAATGCTTATGACAGCCATTTTAAAAAAAGTTACTATTTACTCTAATTAATAATGTTGATGACGCAGCAATGTTTGACTGCAAATCAGGAATTGAGAAAGTTTGTGACAATTTTCAATTTTTCAGGTAACATGATGTTGACGCGCTACTCTGCAGCACAACGTTTTAAGATTGCAGCTTGGTACAAATGCACCAAGTCACCTATCATCGTCCAGCGAAAATTTCGGACTGAATGGGGAAAAAATGCGGCTATTCCATCAAGGCCTACAATCGTCGCCATTCACGCCAAAGCCATCGAAGGCAATCTGGTGGACTTGGACAGAACAGGACGACCTCGAACCTCACGCTCTGACGAGAACGTCGATACTGTGATGACCGCCTTTTGTAGTTTTATTCTAAAGGATAGAAGTAGTCACAAATTCAAGAAATTTCAGCATAAAAAATAGTAACTTTTTTTAAAATGGCTGTCATAAGCATTACACTTAGTCTATAATCATGATTTTGTTTTCAAAAAAATTCCTTTTGCCTATATCAACTCATGTTAAAATTTGGTGGGAATCAAAGTTTTCCTCAAAAAGTTATTAACAAAACAAGTTGTAAAGCTACTTTTGGGACACAATGTATCCCACCCTCAACGAGAGGTTCATTACTACTGCAGTCAGGAAAGTCAAAGAAGAGGTAATTAACAAGTGTACAACATGCCTTCTAAACGTGGCACTGGTCATTAAATAAATGTTGACTACTTTTTTGGGGAACAGACCAAGCCTGCAGGTTGACCTGAACTGCTTCCACCTATGNTAGACGAGCCAGTGGGGAGCTGAACTTATCAAAGACCACAGTCCACCACATTCTTAAAGGTGAAAAGATGCACCTGTACCGCCTTCACATTTTGATAGAGAATGATGACACCTTTCTTTTTTCTAATTAAAGTTGCACAAAAAAGTTCCATAGTTTTATTCTAAAGGATAGAAGTAGTCACAAATTCAAGAAATTTCAGCATAAAAATAGTAACTTTTTTAAAATGGCTGTCATAAGCGTTACACTTAGTCTATAATCATGATTTTGTTTTCAAAAAAATTCCTTTTGCCTATATCAACTCATGTTAAAATTTGGTGGGAATCAAAGTTTTCCTCAAAAAGTTATTAACAAAACAAGTTGTAAAGCTACTTTTGGGACAAAAGACATCCCACCCTCAACATGAAACATTTTAATAGGAAACATTGCTAAATAGGAAATGGGACTGGATACCATGTCTTTTGGACTATTTAATTTTTTATATTATGCCCATAAGTGAATGAGTAGTTCACACTAAGATTTTACCTGCTTGATCTAATGACTGCTGCTGCAAGTTAGTCCCCACAGCAGAAGCTTTCAAATTGCTTATGCTTGCTACTCTTTCTTCTTGTGATGTATAACACACAAAGTTTACCAGTGGATTTCAAAAAATTTTTAACTAAACATGAATATGGAAATTAGTTGCCTATTAAAAATAAAAACATTTACAATAATAATATGATTGTCTCTTCAAACTATGTCCCATATTGTAACATCCTCTACCAGGCATCATTATTGTTTTAGCCCTTGTTACTGTATAACATTAGTTGTAGTTTATGTTTGTAGGGATTTACTTAATTAGATGCTGCTTCAGCTTTAAGTTCTGTTAATGTAATATAACTAGATTTGACTGTTCACTATTAGGTGATGAAGCTGTGCAGCAATTTCTCTAATGATCAATAATAGGCATCTGCCTGAAGCTGATCTCCACATCCAGTTTCACCAATCCTCTGATGATCCATTTTGTTGAGTTCCACATCTCAGCTCATTGATACAGCTTATGTGTACCCTATCCTAACTCAGTGCATACTCAAGACATGACACAATTGAACTTAAACTCTATTTTGTAAAAGTGTTTTATCTGTTCACAACCTGACTTGTTACTAGCTGCTAAATTAATATTGCATGTAGCCATTCCTGAAATATACTGGCTTTAATAAATGCATTAATATTGAGCAGCTTACTAACCTACATTTATAAATTAATACATGTTCGTTCACTTTATTGGTCATTTATGGATCACTAATTTGGATCTAAAATAATATTAATATACTCCATAGGTTTTAGTTATCCAACCATTTGTTCAAAGTTAATTATTTTAGTACATGTAGTGATTGATTGCTAGTTGGCTATCCAAGAGAAAAACTCCTACACCTAACTTATGTGCACTTTTGTGGTCTGGCACAGGGACACTTGAATTGTTCTCTATGATAGATCCAGACCACTACTAAACACCACTTGATTAGCTCAACATCGTATTAAATAATCAAAGCATTATAGTAGAAACAAAATAAGAATTCTGAATGAAATTCTTTATCAATTACTTACAATGTTTAATTCATATTTATAGTAATTCCAGAAAAGTACCTGTTGATTTCAAATTTAAACTTTTCTTCAGCCAAGATGGTGGCTAAAAATAATGGAAGTGATTTTGCCCCCTCATTTTGTCAAAAGTATTATTATCAACCAATACTAATTTCTCATTTTTGACACATATTGTTTCTTAGTTGCATAATACAAATAAATCTAAATTAATCTGATTGATCTAAATACAATATTTCTAATCATCATTTCTTTGATCTTATTCTCACTTCACTCAATGTTTGCAGCTTATTTTTGGTTTATTTGGATGATGCTACACGCCCTCCTCAGCTTGTGTTATTTTTAGCACAGCTTGTTCTCCATGTACCAATGTGTCTGCCTCCTAAATTATTGATTCTACCTGTTGATCAGCCCATGTGGTTTTTTTTAATTCAACTAGTTTCATCATCTTCAAGACTGCTTCTCATTCTGTTGTTACTGTATTTGTGTATTTTAAGAAATTCACCTCTTGAATGTCCTCTGCTATTGGCATAATTTCTCTTAGTTCATTGATTTTCTGTGAGAATATTTTGTAGTACTTCTGATATAATTGTATTCCTTTGATTCCTATCATTGTCATTTGTGTGTCAGCCCTGCTCATATGGGCTAAGTCTTTTGTGTGTCAGCCCTGCTCATATGGGCTAAGTCTTCTCTGATCTGATTATCTGGGTAGAAGAACATAAATACCTTTCTTAGACTGTGGGTATTCACTACATCCTTATAGAAGAAAATAATGTTGTCTCTTACTTCTTGTTCACTTATGTCATTTGGATTGTTCTTGTTGATTCACATCATTTTTACAATTTCAACTCTTTTCATCACATTGTAGTAATGGTACTTTCTCTCCCAGATGTCTGTCCATATGATGTTGTTCACCCTGGAGAATAGCATTACTGCTTTTAGAGTGTGGCTTTCTATCTCTTTCCTCAGATCTTGTAGTTGTATATTGATAGGTTTCCCTTGTGTGTACAATTGGTATGGCATTATTATACCTTCAATGTATACTCTCTCTCTGTTATCACTCTTCAGCATTATTTCTTTCAATTTCTTATAGTCATTGCATTCTACTATAGCCTTTGCCTTCTTCTCTGTGTTCACTTATGCCTTATACTCATGCAAGAAGGTTTTCATGACTTTAACTTCTTTTGGCAGTCTCCAGGGTGGGAGGACCATTGGTATCACAATTGTTTCTGGTTGTGTGCAGATTAAGATCTTTGTTCTTCCAGTTCCATTCTCATAAATGCTTCCATAAACATCAACTTCATTGTTGCCACCATTTGTTGTTCTCTAATGTTTTGAAAGTTCCTTTCTTTAATATCTCTGGTTTCTCTACTGACTAGGAACCATTCATCATCAGTATCAATCCATTCAATTGTTCTTGCTGGGCTCACTTCTCTATGTTTATCCTGTTGATTGTCTGCTGCATTTTGGGAGACAGCAATAACTGTGAGGATGTTAATAACTCCTCCTCCTCCATCATCTCATTCTGTGTTTTTGTGACCATCTCACAGACCTCCAATGGTTCTGTTATTCCTCCTTTTTCATCATTTCCACACTCCATATAATTTTTGTAAATGTGCATTGTGGGCTATCTTGTTCATATCTTTCCATTTCACTTTCAAGGGTTTTCTGCATGTTTTTTAGTACTGCTGTTTTTCTTATTTCTTCTGTGCTTGCAAGTTTCCATTTAATAATTTTCCTTGTAGTTATCAATGGTTGGTTTTCCATTTGCCTCAATCATGTTTCTGATGTTGCTCCCCACATATATTTTTTCATTGGTTTGTTGAATATTATGATTTTGCTTGGACATATCCCTGTTTTGTTAGCTATATCTATTATTGACATTTCCCCATCAGGTCTGGGGATGTTGTTGATTGTTGACCTTGTGATTACTACTACTCTCACCTTCTGTACTTTTGCCATTCCTAGTGTTTCATTGATTTTCTTCTCCAGGTTTTTTGTGTATTCTTTTTCCTTCAATACATGTATGATTGTCAGGTTTTCCTCATCCATGTTTATTTCTGGTATCTCTGCTATTTTGTCCTTGTAGGCCATTATAACTTGCATTGTCTCCAGTGTGAAATCTTTGTCAAATACAATGTGCAGTGTGCTTCACATATATGGTCTTTCCAATGTTTTGTTCATTTCTTGTGGGTATCTTATAATCACATTAACTTTTGGTCTATTGTTGGCATCAAGTACTATCAGTAGATTTTTTCCTTCAAGCTTTTCGACTTTCCTTATGTGTGCTTTTGTTTCCAGGGATAGTTTTGCAAATGCATTGTTATGCATTTTCAATGTTCTAATAAAATAGGGGTGTAATGTTTCTCCATCAATTTTAGACATTCATTTTTCTCTTTCTTTAGATCATACAGTTCTCTCTGAGGTGGTCTCTGAAGAGGTGTGTAGCTGGGTCATCTGTAATGGTAATCTGCTGGTGCTTGGTTCACAGTCCATGGGCTGTGAATCTGTGCTGATAGTTTCTACTGATTCACCCTTGAATTGGTTCACAGTTACTCCTATTGGCACTTGACCAGTTGTGGTTCCAGTAGGGATAATGTCAGCCTTGAATCACTTTCTCATCTCCACAGTTCTTCCACCACTTACACCTTCCTCTGCAACTCCCAGTGTCTCACCACCCTTGAATCAGTGTCATGGGCTCTTGGAAGGAAAGTTGAGCTGCTGTTCACCAGTTTTCTCTGTGCCCTTGAATTGGTGGTGCAGATCCCTGGTGGGAGAGGCTTGTCCATTAGTCTCCCTACCCTTGAATCAGCCTTTGGGACTACTAGGACACCTTCTCACTCTATGTTGGCTATTCATTGGTTCCTTGTTCTCATCCCTTCTGCCCTGGAGTCAACATCTGGTTTGAGAACTTCTGTGAACTCTCCTTCTCCTGTTTGTGGTTGAGAGTTCCTCTGGTTTTTGGTTCCTGTGCACTTTCTTCTTTATCAGTGGATGCATCATTCTTTTCTAGATTCCTAAATTCAGTTAGTAAATTTATATCCCATATTTCAGGGTCATATATAGGTTTACTTCTTGCTGTTCTTGGGGCAGCACTCTCTGTTCTGTACTATCATCTCAAATGTCCACTGTGAATTCCTCATCAAATCCCTCTTTGTGTAGACTATCTAAATCATACATATCATATATAATTTTGTTGCTGTTAATTCGGCATATTTTGAATTCAGCATTCTCATCTATCTTCATCTCTTCAATGTCTGCTGTTGCTCTCTTCAGGTTTTGAAAATGTAATAGTCTATTATTGTCTAGCATGCATTCTTTATTTGGTAGTGTTTGTGTTATCATGTGAGGGCCAGATGATACCATTTTCAACTTCCAGACTTGGTTTGTGTCTACAAGTTTAATTGGTGTGAATGCATATACTTTAATGCCTACCTTGTGTGTATGACCATAGATTTTTTTATTATAATTGCGTTTGTCTGTGAGTTTGATTGGTGTGAACTCATATACCTTATCTCCTACTTTGTGTGCATGACAGTAAATTTTTTTATTGTAATTACACTGCTGTCTCACTGCTGATTTCTTTATGTTGTGGCACATTGTTTTGTGGATTCCTGTGATTTGGTTCTTCAGTTGTTTTACATACTCATTATTCAATTTTTCACTGTAGTTGGCATATTGCATTGATAGCAGGGTTGCTGCTTTTCTTCTGAACACTGCCTTGAATGGTGAGACTCCCATCATTGAGTGTACCAATGTGTTGTAATAGTATTTGAGCATTTTGATGACTTCTCTCCATCTGTTTCCCCCTATCTTTGATGTTGCCACTCTTATTAACTTGATTAGTGTTCAATTGAGTCACTCCACTGCTCTGTTGGCCTGTGGATGGTATGCTGTTGTTTGTTCACTTGCAATTTCCAGGAGTTTTGCCATTTCTTGAAAAAATCCACTCTCAAATTGGGGCCACTTATCTGTTATGATTGTTTCCATCAGCCCAAGTTGTAGGATACATTCTTTTAATACCAGTTCTACTGTGGTTTCTGCCATGGTATTCCTCATTGGGACCATTCTTGCATATTTTGTAAAATTGTTTACCATCACCAGATCTATGTGGACTATTTCATTTGGTTGTGTTGCAGTAATCTTCTCTAGTGGTGCCCTTTGTGTTGGAAAATTTTGCTTGTTGTTTAGAAGGCATGTCTTGCACTTATTAATAATGTCCTCAATAACTTTCCTAATCACTGTTGTTATAAAACTTGCATTGAAGGTTTTTTCTGTCTCTGTGATTCCCAGGTGGCCCTTCTCATGTATCTTCCTTATCAACTCTCTTTTGAAATAGCTTCTTCTATCTTTTTTATGATTTCACTAAGGATTATGTTGTCTCTCTGTTTGTCCACTATTTCTTTTTCAGATATTTCCTCCCTCATTAGTATTGGCCTTTTTTGTCCACATTTATTTCTGGCAGTTCCTCATATTCAGTGTGTGGCAAAAATTGGAATTGTTTTCTCTCTCCATCTATTTTACTGCATCTCTTTAGTATTCTGGTAGTGATGTCCAGAAGTCTGTTTTGTTAGGTAAAGTGCCTTTCCTATGCTCTATTGTGAATGTGAATTCATTCAAATATTTGATCCATTATGACAGTATTCCAGACTTATCTCCAGAAAACTTCTTCAACCATGCCAGTCCATTGTTGTCTGTGCATACCCTAAACTCTCTACCAATGAGGAAGTGTCAAATTTTTTTAATACTTTTGATTAATGTGAGCATTTTTACTTTGGTAGATCTGTAATTTTCTTTGCTTGCTCTCAACTTGCAACTAAAAAACTGAATGAGAACCTCTTTTCCATTTTTCACTTATCCCAGCATGGCCCTGATCACCACTTTGCTTGCATCACAATCTAGTATGAATTGTTCATTGTAGTCAAATGTGTTAAGAGATGGTAGGTTCATCAGTTCTTCTTTGATATTATCTAGTTCTTCCTGCTCCTGCCAGGTCCATATGAATGGTACTGATTTTCTCATTAATCTGGTCATCTTTGCTGTCTTACCAGCTATGTTTGGAATGAAAGTCCTGTAGTAATTGAAGAGTTCCATTATCCTCTGTATATCTTTCTTGTTGTTTGGCTTTTCTATTTTTCAGATCATTTCTCTGGTGCTATCCTTCATGCATATCCTACCTTTCTCTATGGTTCTTACAAGAAATACTATTTTCTCTTTGAGAATGTTGCATTTATTCCCATTAATTCAAAGTCCTGTGTTTTCCAATATTGTTAATGTTCTCTCTAGTTTTTCCAGATGTTCTTGGATTGTATCACTAGTTACTATGATGTCATCTATATAGGCGTCAACCCTTTCCTCCATTCTATGTGTCTTGTTTTTTAGCACTTTCATAATATACCTCTGGCAGGTTGCTGGTGCATTACACAGTCTAAATGCCATATATATATATATATATATATATATATNGGCATTGCAGTCCAGTATAAACATTTCATTGTAATTAGGCGTGTTTAGTGATGGCAATTTTGCTAGTTCTTTTTTTATCCTGTCTAGCTCCTCCTGCTCCTGCCATGTCCATACAAATGGTACTGATTTTCTCATTAATCTGGTCATCTTTGCTGTCTTGCCAGCTATGTTCAGAATGAAAGTCCCATAGTAATTGAAGAATCCCATTATCCTCTGTATATCTTTCTTGTTGTTTGGCTTTTCTATTTGTCAATCATTTCTCTGGTGTTATCCTTCATGCATATCCTACCTTTTCTCTATGGTTCTTCCAAGAAATACTATTTATCTCTGAAAATGTTGCATTTATTCCCATTAATTCAAAATCATGTGTTTTCCAAATTTGTTAACATTCTCTCTAGTTTTTCCAGATGTTCTTGGATTGTATCACTAGTTACTATGATGTCATCTATATAGGCGTCAACCCCTTCCTCCTGTAACATAATCCAATCATGTGTGGTCAAGTTGAGAGAAATAGAGGAAAGAACTAAGACTAAACTTTGGAATAAATATTTATTGTACACATATGATTATGATTAGTTAATTCATTTGTAAAATTATAATGCAGTATTTTTTCATATTAATTAATTTGGCAGTATATTTGACAAATGGTGAATGGCCAAAGTTGCAAATGCTAATAATTGCTGATGTTTGTAATTGGCAGATGAAGGAAAATCAGAGAATTGAAAATTGTCAACAACTTAGATTAGCAGGTACTAGTCAATTATTTGAATGTTTATTATTTGCAAGTATAAAAGTAGTGCAATTTATTATTTTGGTGATGACTTAAATTCATTGGATTTACTTTGCTTTTTCTGTCAGGTTATTTTATTAATTGTCATGAAAAGCTAAACATTCAAGCACTAGGGTATTTGAGATGGTGGTCCACGACTTCATTTAATGGGAGTTTTGTAATGGCTTTGCACCAACATTAATTTGTTCACCATTCAAACGGCTGTGTGGCTGGTAGCCGGTGCTTACCCGATGTGCTCTTAAGTTAGGTGTAAGGATAGGGGTTTTTATTCGTATTAGCTTTCCTATCATTCATTGTTTGGATTATTACATTATGATCTTTCAGTTAGCCCTCATTGGAAATTGCAGAACTTGTTTGTTTTATCTTGTATTGATTTCATTATGTGTAATTACAAGCAGACCAAACTACCAACGACTTTCCCTTTTTGTTATGACCACATTGGTTGTTCACATGTATTTTAGGTTAACATGTAATTATTTATATGTAAGGATATTACATGTAAGGAAGCATAACAAGCTAATGCATCCTGGTTGCAAATTCCACTTATATTACAACTTCATTGATAACAAGAACAATAAATGCACTAAATTAATAAGTTATCACACACTGTCACTATCGTATTTTTGCACACTATTTCATTGCACAGAGTCACTGGTGTTGCAGTTGGTGTTTTTCTCAATGTTCAAGTGTCAGCTGGAATTAATTGTTATATTGTAATTCTTTGATTCTTCTTTGTGCTTTGCTTCAGGTCAGGTGTTTGACCCTGTACATTGTACCATCTATCTCTTGTCTTGCATCTAAAATACAGTTGTTAGTTTTCTTACCAATACTAGTTGAACAGATATTATCTTAATTAATACGCAACTCAAAGTTATAACGAAAGAAGAGAGATGGAAAGTTGGAATCTGTCACCTACAGTAGTAGTCAAGGAGGGAAAAATGTTACAGCAGCTCCTAAATTAAGATAAGCTTTATTAGTTGGAAGATTGTCAAGATTCTACACTCCATTTTGTGTGTCTTATTTTTTAAAAAATTTTTAATATACCTCTGGAAGGTTGCTGGTGCATTACACAGTCTGAACACCATATATATCCATTTGCATAGCCAATAATGAGTTATGAATGCTGTCTTCTCAATATCGTCCTCTTTGATTTTACCTGCCAGAAGGCTTTGCATAGGTCTAGTGTTGTAAAATATTTATGCTTACTGGCTTTGTAGAGCATGTCTTCTATCTGTGGTAGAGGATATGAATCCTTTTTTGTCACCTTGTTTAATTTGTAAAAATCTATGCATAGGTGATACTTGTCTCCCTGCTTTACAAATACGGTTGGTGCTGCATATGGGCTCTTGCTTGGGTGGATGATTTTGTTGTCAATTATTTCCTTCAGTATGTGATTGTATTAATCTTTCATCTGTTCAGGTACCCTTCTGACTGGTAGCTTAATTGGTTTGCCCATTGTTGTGACAATTCTGTGTTTTTCGCCCACTGCCTGCCCTATGCTTATCTCTCCATAGCTGAATATACATTTGTGTTTTTCCAACAATTTCATTAATTGCATTATCTCCTGTTCTTCCAAATGTGTGATGTCTTCATTATTTATTTCAGGTGTTCTGCATGTGTCTTCCTCTTCTGCTTTTGTCCCAATGCCCTTGAGTCAGCCTTTAGGAGTACTTGCAACTTTGATGGTGTTTGTTTACTTGCCCTTGATTCAGCCATGTGGATTACTATCTGTTTTCATTTGCAAGTCCTTGAGTTGACCATGCAAATTACTCACTCCATCATCATCTCCAATTGCCTTCCAGATGAGTATGATGTTTGATTTGATGTACTTCCCATATATTCTTACTTGAGATTTCTTTAGGTTAACATTCTGATTCATAGCATTAAGGATTAGTATTCTTCCCTTTCCATGCTTAATTGTGCAAATGCTAGATGTCATTGATACTCTTTTGGTGTTGATGCCTTTATTGTCATATAGCATTATGTTGGCTGTTACTGTGTCCTCAGTTTCAATTGTATGCATCTTCCATCAGTGTGGCTGTAGGTGGATATCTTTCTGCAGTTGAAATGTGATTGTTTTCTGCTTCCCTTCCTCTTCTTCAATCTCCATTTCTTCCTTGCTTACCTTTATAGTTCTGTTGGCATAGTTGATGACACATCCATTTTTTGTCAGAAAATCATCACCTAAGATGACTTCATATGGCAACAGATTGTTGTGTGTGTCCACCACCACTAAAGACTGTTCAAATGTTGTGTTCATGATTCTCATCTGTACTGCATTTATCATTCCTTTCATATTGATATATTCTCCTGATGCATTAATTAGTCTTTTGTGCAGCTGTTCAAATCTTCTTGTTTAAATCCTAGCTTCATACACATTCATCAGTAATTATTGATGTTGCTGCTCCAGTATTGATTGTTGCTTTAGTCATTACTCCATTGATTGCTATTGTTATCATATTTATTGTATCAAGATTTGTCAGGATCATTATCAATGCATGGTTGTTATGAGTTGGCACTCTAACTAGTTTTCCAACTCCTCATCAGTTGGCAATGCTTTGTCCATTTCATCTTCTGTTTGCAGTACATCTTCCTTGTCATAGTAAGCTTCTTTGTCCCCAATTACATTTATCTGCTTTGGGCAGTCAGGTTTTTTGTGGCTTTTCTGTCCACAACTGTAACACTTGACGTCTTTCTCTTTTACCTTTCTGGTCTTTCTGTCTTTTATTTGTACTTTGATGATTTTTTCTGGTTTTGTTACATTATAGGCAGAGGCCCACCTTACTGGGGGTGCTGGGGGTGATGCACCCCCCAAATATTTTTTCTCAGGGGCCAGCAAAATGACCATTTAACAGATGTTGCATTCATTTAATTTTTGAGTCATTTTCTAAATTTACAATACAGGCAGTTTATCTCTTTCAACATTTTTTTGAAATATATATTTGAATAAGTGATTTGTGTTTTCTTGAATCTCAGACATTACAAGTGTGACACAAAATCTATATTTTCAACCTTTTTCAATATAGATGTTTTAAGAACAGTACAAATTTTTTTATAATAACCAAAATACATTTATGTTTAAGTCATACAGAGTATTGAACACTTTCTCCAAAATAGGAAGAGACTTGTATAAACAACCTGGCTAGTCAGTCTTAAAAAGTTATTTCATTTGTGCAATCTCTGCATGAACAAGAGAATTCAAAAAAAAACATAATGAATACATGTCAAAATTTTGTTAATGTAAACCACATTGACTGAATACTTGCTTCAGCACACTGTTACAACTAAAGCAGTTCTAGCTTCAATGCTTAAGTTAGTGTTCTGTGGGAATGCAATATTGTTAGCAGCAGCAGCCATGTGCAAAATAAATTTTGTACTTAGAGGGCAGTTGCCCACAAAACTTTGCATGTATCTTGCAGTTACCTTTAAGCCTTTAGCCATATCCAGCTGTTAGCTGTGACTTTTTTGCTGCAGTCAAAGTTTTTTACTACTTCTAAGTGCAATGCAAAAATTCAAGCACAATTAAAGAAAATTGTGAAAATGTCTAAATTTTAAAAACAACAATACAAATAAATATCATGGAAACAATATGTTCATCATAATGATAAAAACAATTTTCAGCGAGCAAATAACTAAAATATCGTTAACATGGGATGGGCTGAGCGGTAATAGTATTTCCTCAACCAATAAACAGGTTTTCACATCAATTTTGTGGTGCAGATGCAGCATGTAAATGTCTGATAATGAATGCAAATTGGTGATATAATGTTACCTTTCATATTAACTAATACTCTTATACATGCATTAATGCATTAATGACCAAAGAAACATCACTTTTAGAAATGAATTCTAGTTGGTATTTTGGTAGTAAAAACTAATCTGTCTTTCTAGTTCTATCCTTGAGAATATCATTAGCTAACTTATTTTTATCTGATGCCATAAAAAATCAACAAGTTGCAATATAACCCGAGGTGTTAAATCCCAATCATTACCTAGTCAATCTCAATTTTTGTATCCTATGTTTCAGGGGCGTATGCAGAATTTTCTAATGGGGGACATCTCTGTTTTGATCATATAAGTGACCAAAATCACAGTTAAGCCCATGAAATTTGTCAAAATAATTAAAAAAGACCTTCATTTCTAAATTATTTTAATCTTTTTTGCCACAAATGGTTTAATTTAGCTAATCAAAATCAATTTTGAAGCTCCCTTCTGTACACCACTTCTATGTTTTATTAATCTCATTTTTGCATTACTTTGTATTTGACATAATATATTTTGCTTTCAACTATCATTTTAATATACCACTAAAAATTGGTCAAACATAAATTTAGCCTAGTGAAAGTCAGAATAGAAAACACATATTTCCACTTTTCCTGTTTAAGCATGTGTATTTATGTGGCTGTTGTTTCCAACAAATGATCTCTTAGTAAGCTCAGAATGATCAAGAATTAGTTGCAAACAATGATGAGTGATGACTGAATAGAAAACATTTTGCTCTTATATTGTGAAAAATATTTGAAAGAAAATTTGAAAATGGATAGTGTAATATAAACTTATCATTACAATTGAAGAAACAGTCATTAGTTTATTATATGTGTAGGTGAAGTTTTCACATCATATTGATTTGTCAACTAAGTTTTGCTTATGTACATAGACTTCTAGTAGAAGCATTTTTACCATTGAATTAGGATAGGGGAACATTAAATGCTCTTAATTTTAAATGATTAATTTCAATGTGATTGTGTGAAAAAAACTTTTGTTTTGAAGCTTAAATTGTTTTGCAATGAATATAGAATGTAATTTTAGACTACATGCAAGATGTTTTTTTATCATTTTGTCAACATTAGAAAATTTATAATTAGGATAGTAAAAAAGCAAAGGAAAAAATTTGCATAATCAAAAGATGGTAAAAATGCTCTGACAGAGATTTTTTCCAGAGCAATTAATCATAGTGCTGGACTGACAGTATTATTTGATTTTTCCCATGTTTGCTGATCAAATTATGAATTGATAAGCTCAATATCAATGTACTCCTTTTGAGAAAACTTGCATTTATAACAAAGATAACAAGAGTGAACCTATTTTATGAAAAACTAATTGAATTTAAAATTGTATAGATTTTTATCTTTTTTCAAGAAGAGTTTAGTGTTTTAATATATACCAATTACCAAACATACTCCTATATGTCTTACATATAATTTTGCATATTTAGTTAGTTATTATATTGGCTATTAAGATTGCACTATACATGTACATGTAGTAGTTTTAAAGAAATAGACTGAGATGAATCTAGTTGCAACTGTTGAAGGGGCAGCAATTTTGCTAATGCACCCCCTCATATATTTCTTCTCACTGGGCTCCTGATTAGAGGTTTTATTTGGGTTGTGTGGTTTGAGGTTGTTCCTCCATGTTGATCCTTCTCTGTGCTATGCAGCCTTTTTGTATATTTGTGCATTATTTTTTATGGTTGCTTGTATGTTGACTGCCTTTCTAATAATTCTTTCAAGCTTGTTGTCTTCATTGCATTTAATCACAAACTGTGTCCTAATGCTTTCAGGCATCCCTTTACAGATATGTGAGAACAGATTTTATATAGAATATATATTTTCTCTTGAACTAAGCATTAGTAGTTGTTCAACTTGTTGCATGTAATTTCAAATGTCATTGGTTTTTCTCATTTTTGTTGCATTTAGGATGATTCAGTACTGGTTTTTAAAACTTTCATTTTCATAGTAGTTTATGAAATCTTTGATCAGTAATTGGTAATTTCTTTTCATTTCTGCATCTAAGAGCAGATAGTGCTGGGAGGCTGCACCTGTTAAATATAATGGGAGTCTTGCTGCTGCTGACTATTGGCTCTCTTTGCACTCTGCCATTGTTAATTTGAACATTTGTAGCCAATCAGCAAATGTGGGATTATAACTGTCTACCCTTCCATTAAATATAGGTAGAATTGCCTTACAAGGTATCATATTGCTAGTTGTCAGTTGTGTTAAAATTGGACTTTTGTATTTGGGTTTCCTGTGGTTTTTCACTGTATCTTCCTCCTGCAGTTGTATAGTCACTGCTTTTGTGATTTCATTAATAATTTTTTGTTTCTCTGCATCTGAGTCTTTGTCAGATTCCTCATATATCACTTCTTTGTGAGCTGATATGTTTGGTGCTTGCAACTCACTCTCTTTCTAAGAATGGAATTCTATTTCATGGTTTCACATGTTGCTCCTGTTCTCTTCTTCTGTCAACTGTATTAATCTTAATTTGTCTTTCAGTTGCTCTAAATCTCCTGCTTGTAGATTGATATCCTCTATTAACTGTCTATTTGTTTTTTCCAGTTCCTGATTTTTTTTCTGCCATTGTTGGTTTTGTTCTAAGAACCTTTTGTTGGACTCTGATAATTGGTGGGTGAGGAGTTTGATCTTGTTTTGAAATAACTTGTTTTGTTCATCTAGTTGCCTCTCCATGCTTAGTCTAATTTTGCTCAATATGGTTTCATTTTGTTGTTCCATCAAATTAAATTTTTTGCTTATATCAACTCATGTTAAATTTTGGAGGGATTCAAAGTTTTCCTCAAAAAGTTATTAACATATTGATTATGTCTGGGGGTTTTGGCTCTAGGAGTGAATTGAGGGATTGCAATTCTGTGTCAGAGGCTAAGTTCTGACTACTGAAAAATGGTGATGATCATTTTGTTCTGAGGGTTACTGTCTTGGTTGCAGTGTTCTTTGTGCTGTCTTTCTTACCTTTTGTCATATTTTCTCTTTGGTTTGTTGTGGTCTTCCTTCTTGATCATGATTCTGGAATCTTGTTAAATGTTTTGGTTTGTTTTCAGGTTTTTCTCTCTATTAACTAGTTTATTTTCCATGTAGCTGTCTGTTGCTTACTTCTACTTTCACTTGTAGCACTGTAAATAGTATGTGGGTAGTTATAGTGAATGTTTCTTTTTAAAAATGTTTATTCTTGCCTATCATGTTTGACATGTAACATCCCCTACCAAGCATCATTAATGTTTTAGCCCTTGTTACTGTATAACATTAGTTTTAGTTTATGTTTGTAGGGATTTACTTAATTAGATGCTGCTTCAGCTTAAAGTTCTGTTAATGTAATATAACTAGGTTTGACTGTTCACTATTTAGGTGATGAAGCTGTGCAGCAATTTCTCTAATGATCAATAATGGGCATCTGCCTGAAGCTGATCTCCACATCCAGTTTCACCAATCCTCTGATGATCCATTTTGTTGAGTTCCACATCTCAGCTCATTGATACAGCTTATGTGTACCCTATCCTAACTCAGTGCATACTCAAGACATGACACAATTGAACTTAAACTCTATTTTGTAAAAGTGTTTTATCTGTTCACAACCTGACTTGTTACTAGCTGCTAAATTAATATTGCATGTAGCCATTACTAAAATATCTTGGTGTTTCTAAATACATTAATATTGAGCAGCTTCCTAACCTACATTTATAGATTAATACATGTATGGACATTTATCAGTCATTTATTGGTCATTAATTTGGATCTAAAATAATATATTAATAATAATATTAATATATTTCCTAGGTTTCAGTTAACTAACTGTTTGTTCACAGTTGATTATTTTAATACATGTATTAAGTGATCACTAGTCCTCTAATCAAGAGAAAAACTCCTACACCTAACTTATGTGCACTTTTGTGGTCTGGCACAGGGACCATTGAATTGTTCTCTATGATGGATCCAGACCACTACTAAACACCACTCAATTAGCTCAACATCTAATTAAATAATCAAACCATTATAGTTGAAACAGAATAAGAATTCTGAATAAAATTCTTTATCAATTGCTTACAATGTTTAATTCATATTTATAGTAATTCCAAAAAAGTACCTGTCAATTTCAAATTTAAGCCAAGATGGCGGCTAAAAATAATGGAGGCGATTTTGCCAAAAGTATTATTATTGACAAATACTAATCAATCTCTCATTTTTGACACATATTGTTTCTTAGTTGCATAATACAAATAAATCTAAATTAATCTGATTGATCTAAATACAATATTTCTAATCATCATTTCTTTGATCTTATTCTCACTTCACTCAATGTTTGCAGCTTATTTTTGGTTTATTTGGATGATGCTACACTCACCATACAATTTACAATTATATATTCAGTATCCATTTTGGGTTGGTACATTTTTTGACTGCTTAAATATCACAAAACAAACTACAAAATTCAAAATGACTGCATGAATATTGACATAGAATTTGTAACCATAATGATTAAAGTAAAATTATTTGATGATTAACCAATTGAATTTACTATTTGTTTTGGAATAATATTGTGATTTAGTAGTGTTGTTCAACAAATCATAGCCAATAAACTTAGCATAGATTCACACATGTTGAACAGCAGATGCTACAATATTATATGTTCACTAAGAGCTCCTTTTTAAACCATAATATTGAGTAAAATTTTGCCTTTATATAAATTTTTATCCTACATCTATGATGCTGTCTTTGGTAAATTATGTAGTGAGCTAGGATCAAAACTTTTATACGGATACATATCTGATGAAAATCCCAGATCCGAATTATTCATTGTTGTTTAAACATGTTCTGTATCTAAATAGTCTACTTTTAAATAATAAAGCAGCTCTTTTATTGTATAAGGAAGTGACAATTCCTGTACTTTGGCTGAGTCGCTAGATGCTCTTTAACTTCATTTAAAGAATGAATGGTAAGTATATTTTGTGTACATTAAGTAATTTGAATGTATCTAAAACAATGACTTAAAAGTTGTACTCAATAGTGACATATACTCCTGACGTTTAACTACTGCTACATCATGATCATGTGCATTAACAACCTAAATGACACTCAAGTGACTAATTGATGCAAAACCATACTTTTATTATTCGTTCTTCATCCTTAATGTACTCATTAACCTGTGCAAGACATTTATACTTTTTCCGATGAATACATTGGTACACAGTTCTGCACCATCCATTCTTTAAATAGGTTTCCTTCCACTGAATTGACATGTCTTCCAATTTATTCATGACTATAATAAATGTTATACCTAAAAGCAGTTCATATCTCATCATTAATTCTGATAAGAAAAATAATATAATATAAATGATTTCTAAAAAAAGTTTGTTCTTTGTGAAATCTTTAATAAATTAAAGTTGTGTCCCTTTTCTTTTGTCCCATACAAGTCTACTGTATACATAATATGTAATTGCAATATTCATGCAGTTGTTTTGAATTTTTGTAGTTCGTTTTGCAATATTTGCACAGTCAAAAAATGTAACAACTCCATTTTGAGATATTCAGTATTTGTTTTGAGAAATTTGGTATTTGTTTCAAGTACCAACCATTAACATCAGCATTATATGCATTATTTTTAACTCCTTTCAAATGATATGAGAAAAATTAAATCAAATTTCATGCTAATGATTTACAAAACATCATGGAAGTTCTAAATTTAAGCAATTTTTTCATACAAATGTTTGCCCATCACTCAAATTTTGAGCTGCTTTTTAATTAATTAGAAGTACACCATTGGTTTTCTATTGACATTATCAAATTCTAGACTTCGTGTAAAGCCCACATTTTAAGTCTTATAAAGCCTCAAACTACTTGTTAAATAGTTCACTCATCAAATTAATAGTTGCAATAAACTTGAATTTATTAATCGTGTTGTTGATACATATTAGGAGAATTCTATTGCCAGATAAATCTCTTACTAAATGTTATGCTTTGGTACATACGAAATTATTATTTTATCAAGTATTGGTTAACCAGGCAACTATGCCGACAATTTAAATATATTCCATCTCATTTATACTTCTACTAACGGCTACTTATTCGTTATTGTTAATTATTTCATGAAAATTGTGGCTAACAAATATATATATATTCCTTCACGTATAGTATTGGGTGATGAGGAATGTCATGAAATGATTTAAGCTAATAACATGAAGCTAATCTAAGTTAAAAATTGGTAGAATTACGGTTTTTTGAATATTTAAGATCCAATAGGCAATTTCGTGCTTCCCTTTTTGTTTCATCTTTGCTTTCCATGTGTACTAAATATAGGACTGTCTAAGATAGTCATTATATATATATTGCATTAATTTGAAAGCTAGGATTTTGCCTTCGTAATCTAAGCCGCAGCTCATAGGTTTTTCAGGTTTTTATGCATTTGATTTTGAAATATATAAAATAGGGTGCACGCCTAATACGCAGAAAATAAAACGGAACGATGAAGTACGTTAAAATACAGAAAAACAAACGTGATAAATCTTGATAACTTACAATAATTAATGAAAATCTAGCCATCCACATAGCCCGCGGTTTCATACAGAATATTTCACTTTATAAATCAAATACGTATGTAGATTGCTTATATTTTTTCATTGTATAAACATTTATTTATAAATTTCAATAAATAATTTTTATAATTCAAAGTTTGTTAAGTAACAATTTTCCATTTATAAGTGTTTCATGTAATTGATAAATTCCGTGTTAAATATNGTTTCATCTTTGCTTTCCATGTGTACTAAATATAGGACTGTCTAAGATAGTCATTATATATATATTGCATTAATTTGAAAGCTAGGATTTTGCCTTCGTAATCTAAGCCGCAGCTCATAGGTTTTTCAGGTTTTTATGCATTTGATTTTG
Organism: Hofstenia miamia; assembly: GCA_900660155.1. Classification (NCBI taxonomy): domain Eukaryota; kingdom Metazoa; phylum Xenacoelomorpha; order Acoela; family Hofsteniidae; genus Hofstenia; species Hofstenia miamia. Next base: position 176,416 of record CABFPE010000007.1, on the reverse strand, counting down.
AAATATATAAAATAGGGTGCACGCCTAATACGCAGAAAATAAAACGGAACGATGAAGTACGTTAAAATACAGAAAAACAAACGTGATAAATCTTGATAACTTACAATAATTAATGAAAATCTAGCCATCCACATAGCCCGCGGTTTCATACAGAATATTTCACTTTATAAATCAAATACGTATGTAGATTGCTTATATTTTTTCATTGTATAAACATTTATTTATAAATTTCAATAAATAATTTTTATAATTCAAAGTTTGTTAAGTAACAATTTTCCATTTATAAGTGTTTCATGTAATTGATAAATTCCGTGTTAAATATTCCTGGTACTCCATGACCACAATGCTGACAAATCGCTTGTTTCAATGACTAAATCTTGAAATATCATCAAAGAAAACAGCCAAACTTCGGACTTTATATATCAAAATTCATTGTCCATGTTAGCTGATAAAACAGCATCACTTATTCCGTCAATTGTTGTTCTATTTGGATTCCTTAGACAGTATTCTTTATATTTATTCTACGATTGCTCCTTTTTTTACTCAAAAATCAAAGCAATGTTTTATTGCTGCCACTACTGCTGTGGTTAGATGATTTTAGTGAACGCAGTCAACGAATAATTGCATTTAGTTCATTGTTTACAATAGGAAGAAAGTGTAGTGGTTTTATAAGTTATTAGTATTGTTGCCAGTTCGTGTGGGAAAAAGGCGTTATTGACTTTGGCAGGTCATGCGTTTTTCAGGAGGAAGACACAGCGGAAAACTACTTGCACAGTTTTCATCTGTAGAACCAAATAACCGAAGCATAGCAAAATTAATTAATGGATTTTGTCACTTGCAAAGGTGTTCCAATGGTGAATCTGGAATAGCAGTCAATTTTGAAGTGATAGCTATAAATGGCCTCATAACTTCAGATATAACCAGTGATTAACAATAAATTTTTAGCAATTGCTGGTTGAATTAAATTGTTTGATTTTACATAGAGGTACAGTTTCTTTTGGAGCACAGACGGATGCTTTTTTTACTACTATGTTTATATTCGTGTCCTCCAAACTTTGTGTACGGCAAAGTTCCTATTCAAATGTATAAATAGGGATCTCTATTACTCTTGACTTAGATATCTAATAATTTGTGCAATTGGACAAAGTAACTTTATATAATTTCAAAAGAGACTTTTAGTACTATATTGTATATTAAAAGCAATTAATTCTTTTGAAGTATGTTGGGGGTGTCGATTTTCTAATCTAAGCCAACCTGACAGTTTTAGTTTAGTAGTCAATTGAATTGTGTTCAAAATTATGAGAAATGTTATTTCTGTGCTATATCAAATTTTGTCAAATATTGTTATGTATTTATATTAATATACAGATAATGTAAATATTTGGTGACCCCGTGATTAATACTCATTTTTGTTTATTTAAGTTTCCATATGAAAACTTATTACTTTATATAAAAACTTTATTGACATTTGGTTCCTGTTAATGATATACATAATAAAAACAATATGTACGCCCTATTATTCTTCTTTTAGAAGGATATTGTATTCCTCATCAATTAACAAATAGATAGATTTCAAGGATTTTGTTATACTTGTTCTCAGCGTTATTCATTTGAAACCATTTATCTAAAAGTAATTATTTTAAATTGAAACGCACACATCTATGGTAACTATCATTTCAGGATCTAAAATTCAAGAGATTCAAAAGTTAATTTACTGAGATTCATATAATTATTTGACATTAATACAAAAACGTTTCGACTGTATTATAGTCATCGTCAGTTAACAATATTTTTGCGGTAATAAAAGTTTACAATATACTACACTTTATAATTTAATGATATTGCATACACTAAAATAATTTAATCTCATTCTTGCCTAAATTACATTGTTTATTCATGATGTTTTCTTTGTTATGTTGTTTAATTAATAGAGCCTCACAGATCTTAGTGTGTGTTGTTTTCATGGCTATTTCAAAATTTTCTTTCTTTAATTCATGATGGTGAGTGAATATTTCTGTTTCAAGATGCCCGTTAAGATGTTCCTTAATGCAAATACCAAATGTAGCTTAGGCAAGAATGAGATTAAATTATTTTAGTGTATGCAATATCATTAAATTATAAAGTGTAGTATATTGTAAACTTTTATTACCGCAAAAATATTGTTAACTGACGATGACTATAATATAGTCGAAACGTTTTTGTATTAATGTCAAATAATGAATTAATTATGTTTGTAAAATATCAGGTCATGTTTCTTTTCAACATTTCCATTAGAAAAATAAGTTGGCCCTTTTGATAAATCAAACGAAATTAAAATCTGCAAAGCTCTTGGCTGATTTGCTGAAGATTTAAATCTAATCAGAAATCCAAAAAAAAGTATTTAAGATGCTTTCAATGGTTTTCAATATATTATAAAAATATGCCACCAAATCACAAATTTTGCTTTTAAAATATATGTTGCTAGGTAAAACAAAATTTTAATTTTTTCATTTTTTCATCTATAAAACAATGAACAAATTTGTGGCTATTGCTGTTAGCTGAATACGAAAAAAGTTTGCTTTAACTATATGTTTACAAATTAATGAGATTTGGAGAAAATAAAGAATACCTTTACATTGCAATTTATATTTATATCAAATTTATATGCTTTGTAATTTGGCTCACACATTAATGCCATAAGGCAAAATATTACAATAAAATTAATTTATCTTGTGTAGAAAGGATGATTCAAAAAAAGCCACGCAATGATTTTGGAAGCTCTATCTTCACTGATTATTGTCATCGGGGTACCAATTCTCAAATAACAGACATTTATTTTAAAACAATATGCGAGCATTCCTATTCTAGGTACTGTCAGTTTAGATATATTTTAGAGACCTCTCTAATGCTCCGAATACTAAATATATTTTTGCGACAATGTTTATTCCATAGAAGCATCAATGATTTCGGTAAAGTGAAGACATTTGGAAGCAGTCAATTCCATTCCTAATTATATATATATATATATATATCCGCGTCATAAGGAAAATACTTAAATTCTCTGTGTTTGCACTCCACGTGCTTTATTTTAGCATAAAAACGTGTTATGTGAGATTTTGAGGCATTTAAATCACATTTATAAGTGGCTCAAAAATTGACTTTATTTTTTTTATTTTCATGTAAGAGCATTTGTATGTGTCCTTGTCGCGCACATATATTAGACCAAAGTTTTTTACTGCAGGGGTTACCACGGATTTAAAATTATGCAAAAACGAAACTTTAATAAAAAACCTTGGATATAAATTTTAAAATTTAGTTGTTTACCCTATGAATGAATTGCCATACATTTATTTTTATATGCATCAAATTACGGCATAAAATAGGTAAACTTTTCCAAAGGTTGTATTATCATGACCCACTTCATTTTGAAAAGGAATACTAAACACATGTAATAAAACTTTGTCAATTTGTATCAAATTAATGCAGTTGGATATTTAATTACCATTTTTGCAACTGTATTTTACAAATCAATTATATTTCTTACTCTCATGCACTGAGGCGTCGTCAACTTTTTAAAGTAAGAGGGACAAACATCAAGCGCTCATGGGCGGCATACCCAGCAGAAATAAAGTTAATTATGTCCTTGGATGACATTATGGATTTTCATTCTTAATACTTAATTTTTCTAAATTTTATGCAAGAATTATAATAATATAAGTTCCACTTCATCATGTTCTCAAAGTAAAAAACCAAATCTTGATTAAAACGTAATCCAGTCAAGTAGTGTCACTCATTTTCCTGTTTTCAATATAGTTATTAATCTGTCTATAGTTGTAATTCTTAGTTATTTGATTAAAAAATGTGTAATATTGACCCATGCAGTGACACAAGATGTTGTTTCTGAATTGAAATGAATTTGCTCTACTGAGACTGATATCTGAAAACATATGCCTCAGTCGAATATAATTGCTGTGTTTAGAAATTTTGAAATTAATCAAATAGTGACTGCCATTTACATTTTTAGAACTTTCTGTAATTGACAATTTCGGAGTATCAATTGTTTTGATTGAAATTTGGTTACTAAACTATTAAGAACATGGTGCGTCAACCTAAGGGTATCTATATTTAAACTATGGGGAGTTAAATATCTCAGCTGTTTTAAATTTTCATAAGATATTTACTAACAGTAACAACTCCCTTATAATTCATAAACGATATTGTTTTAGACAAAATACTGACAATCGAGTTTAGCTTGTATGCTGAATGTATCCAATAATAGGCCTACTTTTTCATTAGATAGGCCTAAACTACACACTGAAATTCTTATATATATGTATAGATTTTACAAAAAATGGAATAAGAGAATATTCATTTTGATTTTTTATTTCTTCAAAACGTGCATTAAATATCCCAGTATTATTTACTATTGTTGCTACATTTTCAAATCGTGTATGTATATTTTGTAGATATTTTAATTGTAGTTTCCTGTTTTTTGTAAATTTTGTCCTTTTAGGCTTTAGTATGAGCACTCCCGATAATATTCCTAACGAAACAGGTATCTTTGTTACAACGTTCATTTAATAATTCATAATTAGATGATGTAGAAGATAATGTTGTTGTAAATGAAGACTTCTCACAAGATAAAATAGAAGAGCCCGATGATAGTATTCCTCGTGATAGTAAGGAGCAAAATGAGAATGCACAAGATCCAGAAAACGTATATCAAAGTCAGCAAGTTGATGTCTCCGATAATGTCGAGCTATCAAATACTGGTTTAACACCTACGTCTGATAATTTAGAGACTGACAATGTTGGAAGAACTCCACATATGAATGATGAGGAAAATGTTCAGGAATTTGAAAAGGTAGATGAAAATGCATTAGATGAAGTTGAGACACCAGGCATGTCAGAAGTTCACAATGATGTTGATCAAGATTTAACAGAAAATGCAGCAGGTGAATTACCGGTAGATTTGGAAAATACTGAAGCAAACGTAGTCAATGCATTAGACTCAGCTGAGCGAACTAATGTTAGCGATAACCAAGCTGATAATGAACAACTGATGGCTGTTTCTGATCCCACCGAACCAAAGGATCCTATTACAACTATAGGTATTTGTGTGTTTCTAGATTTAATTTCTCAGGAATTTTTAGAACAAAGTGTTGCCATTAATTCATCAGGAATTGCATCTTCAGATAAGATACAGGAGGAGTTGAATACAAGTTTTCAAGAACCGACAGTTGCATTCAACGACATACTAGATACTCAAGATTCCAGCAAGAATTACAGTGAAGGCACATCGCAACCAGAACCTACTTCACAAGAAGAGAATTCTGCGGTAAAATAAAAGTTTTTTATACATATTTGGCATCGTTTTCAATTTACAATACCTATTATAGAATACTTTTTAGCTTGAAACATCGAGCAGTGGCGACATTGAGAAAAAAGTATCCGTTCCTACTCATTGTTTGGTGCGTGAGTTTTAATTACAAACCCTTTTCATATACTGTGATTCATTACAATTTGAATATTTGTTACTTTATGTACTATGCACTTTTCCATCACATGCCGTTAGTTGTGGTGCTAAAGTTGTGGCGGCCTCGTTTATATTTAGTTTTATTACTCGAGGTTGTGTAGAGTGCGAATATATATATATATATATATATA
>CABFPE010000007.1:129757-170502 GCA_900660155.1 Hofstenia miamia | reverse complement strand
ATATATATATATATATATATATAAATGCGTCATTTAATTAAACAAATAAATTTTCTCTTACGAATGGATTGTTCTTTTCTGTTTTTACATATAAAGTTATCAAAATTTTCAGAAGCACCGGGCAACATTTCCTCTCACAATTCATTTGAGTTTTATGTTGAATTTTGAGTTCAGATGTCGCTCCTTTACAACAAATCAGACTTGAAAAGTGCAAAACCTAAATAATTAGATACTAAGTGCAAGGGAAAGTATGTAGTTCATAACTTCAATTGTAAAATGTAGTATTTTACTTAGAATGCTTAAAAACACATTATGCAAATTTCAAATAAGCGAAAAGTATTGCAAAGAAGTGAAAACAACTGTTTGTAGTCATAATTGTGGAGCATGACTAGGTTGTGAATTTTCTGGAATTTTGCTTCAATGATTAAACAGCAATGGCTTTTTCTGTACAATTATTTCGTTTCCATTTTTAATATTTTTAATACGTATAATTGCAGAATCTTCATTATGTTAATTTACGTTTTTAGAACTTGAAATGGTCTTTTGGAATCAATACTACTATTCCCACTATCAACATGTGCAATGGCGAACGAACTTCCGTTGTCTACGCATGTGCGAATGTCGTCATTTTGTATGATTATCTCAGTAATAATCAAAAGTTGCTTCAGGGCCACAGCAACGCTATCACGTGCATGGCTGCCAGTCAAGATAAACGCTGGTTGGCCACTGCCGATTCAGGCAAAAATTCTAGTGTAATCATTTGGGATATTGAAACTTTGTAAGTACAACTTTTATTAATTATTTAATATTAGCATTATCTTTGTTGATTTACCGAGTTTGCTTAAGTTCTTTTTCGTTCTGTTTTCTTGATCGAATTTGCACTCTGTGGAAAATAGATCTGATCAAATATAAAATCACATTGCATTTTTGTAAGATTCATATTTACATTCCTACTTTCTTTATCTAGGAAGGTCTACGATTTCAACATACTAAGGCTATGATAGAAGTTACTTATTGATGTACTGTTTTCTCTCCGCTGCCTTTTCCCCTTCCCTATTGTTTTAGCGGTTCACCCAGCGACATATTCGATAGATTCTTCATCTGTTTCAATTCGACTTATAATGAGTTTCATATTTAGACACTATTATCTATTGTAGATTCAATTCATTATCGGACAACTTTTCAACAGGCTTAAGTTTATCTAATGATCTTCAATGGCACAAATTTTTGTATTTGATATACAGCATCATTTTGAATGTTTCTCATACTACCAGATTAATACTGTTGAGGGTATTCTAAAATATCCACGTACCGATACTCGCACCCGTTGTCAATACATTGTGAGATGTCATTTCAGAATATCTTTCTCAGAATATGATCGAAATGGAGACGACGTAATGTTGTTTGTATCCAAACGTGACATTGGTTGTATCCATAATTAGGCCGAGAATTTTTCAAGAGTCTTTTCCATTGCTACCTGTATTATAAATTCTTTGAGGTTCCAATGATAATATTGTGGTTTGCCCTTTTTCCTGCTATATCAAGTTTAATGATAGCTTTTTTACTGACATGACATATTTACAGTTTGTGCATGGATAAAAAATTGTCCTCTAACAGATATATTTGGTGACTGCTTTATTATATCTTGCGTTTGTCTGCTTTCTTATCTTCCGTCTTAACATGGCTTCCGACATGCTTAGTAGGGCCCGGCGTTATGAAAATTTTGGGAGTCAGTTCGGGTCGGTATCACTCAAAATGCCGCGGTATCGTTATGACTATGAAAAATCAATACTATATTTGTTTGCAGCTTTAATAAAAATTTGTTCACCGATTTTATGATGTTGTGATCTTAGTAAAATTTTAAAATTTTCTTATTTATTTCATGTTTATGTAAATAAATTTCGGAAAAACATCAATAATTTTAGACTTATAGTGCATGCAATATATTTATGAATTCCTTTCTTTAGTGTAGTTGATTGTAAAATATTCATTTACCGCATTTATTACTGACGATGATTCTTAGCAATCGAAACCGGTCTAAATTTTTAACTGCGTTTGATATTTCAAATATTTCGAAGCTCAGTATACTGATATATATATATATATATATATATATATATATATATATATATAAACGTTTTCTATTTTAAAATTCATCATCAGAACAAAATTGCGGCAATATAAATTTACAATAAAATACAAGGGCATCTAGTGTACATTAAATTTCTTAGGATGTTAGTACATAGTTGATTATTTATTAATTGCTCTTTTTGTTCTTAATGTAAAGAGCCTTGATTATTTTTATTTAATTGTTTATTTTTAAAATTTTAAAATTTGTTAGACTTGGTTGATGTTTGTGGAGAAATATTTCGGATCTTAGATTCTCCTTAAAATGTTCATTTGCTATTGTTTGATCACAAGTGAGTGTTATTGTTATCCATTATTTGTAAATACTCAAATNTCAATGGCACAAATTTTTGTATTTGATATACAGCATCATTTTGAATGTTTCTCATACTACCAGATTAATACTGTTGAGGGTATTCTAAAATATCCACGTACCGATACTCGCACCCGTTGTCAATACATTGTGAGATGTCATTTCAGAATATCTTTCTCAGAATATGATCGAAATGGAGACGACGTAATGTTGTTTGTATCCAAACGTGACATTGGTTGTATCCATAATTAGGCCGAGAATTTTTCAAGAGTCTTTTCCATTGCTACCTGTATTATAAATTCTTTGAGGTTCCAATGATAATATTGTGGTTTGCCCTTTTTCCTGCTATATCAAGTTTAATGATAGCTTTTTTACTGACATGACATATTTACAGTTTGTGCATGGATAAAAAATTGTCCTCTAACAGATATATTTGGTGACTGCTTTATTATATCTTGCGTTTGTCTGCTTTCTTATCTTCCGTCTTAACATGGCTTCCGACATGCTTAGTAGGGCCCGGCGTTATGAAAATTTTGGGAGTCAGTTCTCGGGTCGGTATCACTCAAAATGCCGCGGTATCGTTATGACTATGAAAAATCAATACTATATTTGTTTGCAGCTTTAATAAAAATTTGTTCACCGATTTTATGATGTTGTGATCTTAGTAAAATTTTAAAATTTTCTTATTTATTTCATGTTTATGTAAATAAATTTCGGAAAAACATCAATAATTTTAGACTTATAGTGCATGCAATATATTTATGAATTCCTTTCTTTAGTGTAGTTGATTGTAAAATATTTATTTACCGCATTTATTACTGACGATGATTCTTAGCAATCGAAACCGGTCTAAATTTTTAACTGCGTTTGATATTTCAAATATTTCGAAGCTCAGTATACTGACATTTATATATATATATATATATATATCATTAAGATCAAAATAATAGTTGCGGGCACTTGCTATGTAGAACATCTGAAAAGAACAATAACCTAAAATTGTGTTTAAAGAGTTCATGATGCGGTTAATGCAAGTAGTCTAAAAATTGTGTCTGTAAATTTCTCACTACGGTTAGGTAACTTTTTGAATGCGAAAATGCTGAAAATGATTTTTTAAACAATACACAAAACATCTACCACAGTCGACTAGATTAATTAAGTGAATGGAAAAACGATTGTGGAAAAGACAAAATTAGTTTACACACTTCGCATAACTTTAACTCTTAAAACAACCTTCAAAGATTGGAGTACGGCTTATACATAGTGGAGGCTTTATTTACCTAAGAATACCATTTTTACATATTCTATTTACCTCAAAATTTGAAATTATTTTTGTTTCAATTAAAGTTAATGACCAAATAATCAAATCATTTTTGCAGTTGTAGCAGTAGCATACCATTGTTATATCAATTATATAACATTTACGGAGTTCTCTTTTGACTTAATTGTCTTATGATAGACAGTAATTAATAATTAAAAACATGCATGAATTTATTGAACATTTGTGTCTGACAAATAAAATAGAATTCTTAACTGGTCCATAGAACAATGTCTAACCCTATTTCTCCTAGTGTTACTTTTAAGTAAGAACGCGATTTGTCCACTTTTTCAACATTTTTATGAAAGCCTGTCATAAATATTGAAAGCCTTTTGCATGGACACATATTTGGGTTGGGCCCACTCACGCAATGATGAAGATTTTTGCTAAAATTTGTTCTTGCCCCTGAAGTACATGCAAATATGATTTTTTTTCAACGAGAAATTCAAATTCTTTTCATTGTTTGTGTTCAGATAATGAAGCGGTCTAATGTCTATTTGGAACAACAACGACCTTGAAATATTTTTTGGAGAAAAACTGTGAGTCTCACAAAGCCATGTTGGGAATATTAAATAGAAAAAGAAAGGGTAGAGAATTCTCTATCTTGTGCGGTCTTCAGATTTTAACATTTTCATTAGTCCTTGAGTTATAAGAAATATTCCAAGTTTTCATGCTGCAAATATTGGACAGGGTGCTTGCATACAATACACATACTCTTAAGTAAAATACCGTTCAATTTTTTAGTCAAGATACCGCGGTTTCGATTTCGGTATCGGTATACCGCCGGGCCCAATGCTTAGCTTATATTGTTTCCATATCTATATTCAAAACATACGCTTGCAGTATTTCTGCCTGAGTCACAATAAATGTCAACTAAATCTTCTTGCGGTGTATTTATCTTTAGATTTCAAATAATTCAGGCAAAATGTAATCTTTTCTGTTTTGATTTCGGTTTTGACGTTTACTGAGTTCTGTCATCGACACTTTAACGCTTGCTATGAGTTTGTGAAATATTTTCGATCTTTCATCTATCGACTTTTTAAAACCTTCAAACAAGACCCGTGTTCTTTTAGATTTGGTTATGGGTGTGAACGAGCTCAAGTTCTGTGGCAGGATTAAGGTCGTAATCAAAACAATTTTTTTTCTCTTTCTCATTAATAATAATCATCATGCCTATTAATCATACCCAGTTCACGTCTCTATTTATATAAAATTCAGGTTTTTTGAAGAAGAATTACTCTATGCAACGTAATGGTGCTGAATTCTCTCTAGATGGTAATCATCTAATCATTATATTTTTTTACATCCTTGTAGATGATAGAGTTAGGATCTGACATGAATATAATGGTTGTGAAATCTAGTATCTCTTTCTCATATATGTGAGAGTGTTGAAATTCTGTAAGTACCTTCATATAATAAGGTAAAGTTTGAGTCTCTGAACTTCTTTCTGCTCCTGGTACCAATTGTGATCCATCTGAGTGCCATGTCTCAAATCAGTATTCTTGATTTTCTCAAAATCGTGGCATCTTCACATATAAGTTCGGTATGATAGTAATAAGTTTGTGCGTTGCTTTGAGTAATAGAGAGGTCATATAAATGTCAAAGGCGCGAATATCGCGCAACCAAGTCCAGAATTGTACCAATTATCATTTCTAGTGCATTAGTTAAGACTAGTCGAACGCGAGGTATATCAAGAGCCAAAACGAAAACATTTGAAGGATTTGTCATCGTAGAATTTTATGCTTTTATCTTTTAAAATAACATATTCATCAATTAGTTTAAATATATCCAAACCAAAAACCAGCATGATGTTGTCTCTGTCCTTAACAGAGACTGCAAAGGCTTTTAAGAGGGTGAGAATGTAATTCAAAAACATCTGACAGGCAAACGACGATGTAGCGAGACTCATAGGCAAACAATAAACTGATATCGAGCACCGTGCGCTGCAATAAAAAAGCTTTTATAACCTTGGTGATTTCTTTGTCTCAATGTGATAAAATGTCAATTGAAGATCCAACGAAAGAATAACATGATTGTATGGTGAAGCATGTTTGAATACAACACGAAGGAATTATGGTAAAAAGCACTTAGGGTGTAATGACACGTTTGTAACAGGTGAAAATTCTATCACTAGTCTAAATTTTGATTGAGATTTCCGGAAAGCAAAAGCATGGAACACAAAAAGCGGCAGGAGATATAATCCCAGCATCGAGTAATGCATTAACTTGTGTTATTAGGTATTTGTAAATATGAAGTGGTGGAGACCTTCCCAATGTACGTTGACTGTAGGAAATTAGCAGTTCGAAGGTGCGCTAATGGAATTTGGTCATCTGAAATACCAACTGCATATTCCATCTGAAACCCGAGACGACGAAACATCATCGACATTTTGTCAGTCTTCACTTTTTGGTCTTTCCCGACGATAATGCGAATCAAAGATTGCGGCTAGTAAGAGAATGTGTTGTTGTGAGAGACCAGCTAACTGAACATCGTAGTTTAGAAAAGTCTGCTGCGCATATTCCGGAAGCATGATTGCCAAATCATTCATATGCTGTAATAAATTGAGATCAACAAGAGGAGGTTGACCAATGTCATCTGGACGACAACGAGTCGTGTAGAGTAGATGATAAGGGAATCTATTACATGAGCAAGAGGAGGGGTGGAAGATCTTCAAGAAAGGAAGAATTTAGACTAAGATTGTAACATCCAAAACAGATCCAGAGTTGGAAATACAAGAATAGTCTCAAGTAACAACAGGCGGGCTGACAAGTGAAGTTTAGTTGTTGAATATAAGTCACGTCTGTTCAACAACAAACAGGATATCCTGAGCAACGAATTGACTCGTGCCGGTATCATTTGGAAAACAGCATCAGATCTATGAAGCTGTTGAGAATTCGTTGGTCGATCATAATTGGCTGTAAAGAGTTGTTCTAAGTGGTGGATTGATGCAGCAAGGGCTTCTAGTTTAAGTTGCGCTGGCAATTCAGGGCCAGGCTTAGTAACATCGTATTCAGATTGAGTTTTGTGACGAGGCAGGAGATGATTTGGTGTTCAAATTACAGATATATACTGAAGAGAAACGAACGACAAAATAAAGCTTTAAAACAAATTTATTTTCTTCTTAATGACTAAAAATAATCATCAAACGCAATTTTTTATTGCAGTTCATGACGCTTGGCTCTCATCGTGGCAACAATATTTACTATAAAAAGGAAGTTGTGAATTTCTAATTATGATATATCCAGTAACACATAGTGAATGCTACTACAGAGCTACAACATTGAAACCTCGGTCCACTATGTAATATTCATGATGATGAAGATGACCGTGTTATTGCACACATATTTTCATTAAGTACTAAGTATATAGCAGGGACGTATTTAGGGTGGGGCCACAGCCCCATCAAAAAGACTACTGGCCCCACCCTTGGCCCCACACTCTGAGTCAACTTAAAAAAAACTTTATCAACTGGAACTTTAATTCAAGGAATCAAACGAATTCTCGTATTTCCATGAACTTTCACAAATTTGTTTAAAATCAAATCTTTAGAAAGTGTAAGAGCAATTGTGAGTAGTATGACTAGAGACGGATTACAATTAATATAAATTCCGCGAAAATACTTATGTTTAGAGAAATTTTGACTGGCCCCACTTTATTCTACACAAAATATAATTGGCCCCACCTTCCGGTAAAACCTACATACGTTCCTGGTATATAGAAATCTATTAAGTTCAAATAATTTTAAAAATACAAATGTATCACGAAACACCTGCACAATTTTCCAGGAATACTTAATGTGTCCAATAAATACGTATTCTTGTTCATTAATGAGCACTTGACTGAAACATGCTTTCAATAGGGTTATTACATGATGCGAAAAAAAGTTGTGCAGCCATTTTGGCTACTACAGATTGTGTATTTCCTTCTGTATATCTGTTCTAAAAATACTAATAATTAGTGGGCAATAGTTTAAGCCGGAATTTTGGCGTTTTAGTATCCCCAAAGGCTAAAAATATTAATGTTATGGCCTACGAAATTCGTGCCTTTGTAAAATTCAAATTATATGTATCTTCCCCCACAAATAAGTTCAAAGTTATAGCTTTACATAATAACTTTTGCGCATACTAGCTTTTTGCAAATTTTGGTTATATTTATTTACTCTTAAATGAGGATTTTTTAAATATTTATGCATTATTTTAAAATAGGCTTTTGTTAGTATTAAAAATAATAGTATATGAAAAATATAAATTATTTATGTCGCTTTGATCTTTTTTATAAAGAAGGACTGGCCATTTCCAGGAAAGTATCGCTGCAAAAGTGTCTCCGTTGTGAATGGCATAGTTATTTTTCAAAAACGTATTACAAAATTTTCTGCTAAAATTAGAATTGAAACAATAGTTTTCCTCCCAAAGTGATTTTTTATAATTTTTTCAATTTTAAAGGATTTTGAGGTTTTCGAAGTGTTAGCAAATGAACGGATTTCTACCAGAAATTATTCGAAATTATTTAATAATGTAATCTATCCAACGCACTCTTATCATTAATGTGAAGTCTAATATTATATTTGTTGCCCATTTTATGCTGTACTTCTCCTGTGTATGAAGATTCCGACCTGCAAATCATTGAAGCTTGAAAATACAAATAATTTATTTCTCTTAAGCCATTGTACAATAAATAAAAGATGAATTGATTCAATTTCTTATAATGCTTAATATCACATATCTTGAATATTTTTTTTATCGGTTTCGTACAATTTTTTCTGTTTTGACCATTAGTAATTAATAATCTTTTAAAAATATTCTAAGAACACAATTATACAGTCAATTTATTACAGAAACGCATTTGAATACTATTTGTAAAAAGGCACAGGCTAAATATTGTCCTGTTATTATATTATAAACTTCTTTCTTCCTTTATGACACTGCTTCATATATTAACTTTAATTTTGTGCTTCGCGGGAACTTTTTTAAAACAAACTCAACGAAGGCAGAGATTATTCTTACTGCTTCTAATTGTTTGTTTTCAATATATTCTGTAATGAAGGAAATATGCTTTTTAAGTTTCTTCATTCTCTCAGGCCCAGTTCATTACAGCCCGTGCAACACTCCCCGGTGTTTGTTTTTCAATGTGCGTTCATTACAACCCTTCTTATTTTCACTGCTAGCCGTGCAAGATTTAAACATCCCGTGCATTCCTGAAAGCCGCGCTAATTGGGAGTGCAAGTTTGGTAATGAACCAATCAGCGCGGTCGTCAAACATTTCTTTATTATAAGTTGATTATGTCAGACTGTACCGTTGTTGAGGCTATCAGTGTGTACTTGTGAGGGCAAAGGTAATGATTTTGAATCTGATCCTTTTGCTCAATATGAATACTTGAGAATGGAACTAAAAATTTTTCCATAAATCTGATCGCTTTGTATAGCTAAAAATATGTCTAGGCCTGGGATATTCTCTTGTGTTCTTTAGAAATTGTTGTTGTAGAATCATATTTAATGCAAAATACCTTTTTCTGCGTTTCCTTTTGCGCTTCTGCAGCAATGTTAATAATGAAATGATATTTCCTATGCATGCAAGCATAGTCGTTAGGAGAGGAATTTGTCTGCGTATTATCATCTTGATATTATTAATAAAGAGCCGTACAAGAATGCACGGCGTAATGAACACGCGAGGGTTGTGGTTAGAAAACCTACTTGAAATAATAAGCCTTTTGCACGGGCTGTAATAAACTGGGCCTCAGTCTTATAAAATGAAGCAGAAAAATGTAATTTTGCTGAACCAGAAACTTGTATTTGTTTGTCTAGTAAAACTATGCACAATCTTCTTATTATAATGTGAAGTTTAATGCGTTTAATGAAGTTTAATTGTTGAATATCGTTGCTTACTTCAAGTCGTTAGATACACCTCTCACACTCGAAACTTTCTTGCAGAACCTCGTTCTTTAGTAGTCGAAACTTTCTTGCAGAACCTCGTTCTTTAGTAGTCGAAACTTTCTTGCAGAACCTCGTTCTTTAGTAGTCTTTATTTTCAAATTTCGATATTTTGAACATAAACAATAATTTTCAATGGTTGGTTGATTTTCTTTTTGTCTCAGGCTTTTTTAATTGCATCTTTAAATTTTATCATGTAGTTAAGGATTTCACAAACGAATTATTGAAAGCAACCCATCTGATACTGTATATCTAAGAAGAAATCCATTTCAAGCCTGCTTGTATTGATTTTATTCATATTTATGTTTAAACAAATATCTTATTCAAGATTCATTTAAATGTCAATCATTTCATTAGTAGCTTGCAAATTTTTCATGCTTAGCCACAAGATTTATGGGAAATGTGTTTTAGCTTGCTTCTTAGTTTGCCTAACTGAACTAATAGCGAGGTATATGTCTAAGTCGATTGACTGCCACTTTTCAAGACTATAATTTGAAACCCATTATGCTAAAACTTTTAACAACTAATGGCACTTAACAGTAGTCATTACGTAAAAATAATTCTTATTACTTAAATGGCCTAAAACCTAATTTAGCACTAAGGATCGGTAATAATCATTTTTCACTATTTCATCGACATAACTTTGAAGTTTTTTTAATGCACTTTGTTATACTACTTAGCACAGAGTGTTTGAAATTTAACTACAAAATCGTTTTTCATTATCACTTTAAGTGAAACCTTACTACATCTCTGAGTACTTCCATGAATGTAAATAATTTCATTTTTAGAACTTTCAACTGTAATTTTCTTCATTTAGAATTCCTGTGCAGACTTTGTTTGACCCTCATGGAGATAGAGGTGTTGTGGCAATGGCCATGACATTAGATGCGAAATATTTGGCTACAATTGGTAATGAGGATAACCAGGTTCGCTGAATTTGCGTTTTTTGCAGTAGCATATGCTTTAGGTGGTAAAAGTCTGGGATTGGACTTCTGAAGTTGGGGTGGATGCAGTAGCCAGTGTTAGTTTGCGAACTTCGTACGGAAAACAACTTTACATTTTCTTCGATCCTGTCAATAGTTCGCAATTGGTTTCCAACAGTACAACACAAGTTGTTTTCTACAATTGGGTAAACCAAATGTCGTTCGGGCGTTCATTATTAATTTATTTAGAATGGATCTTCTCTAACTTCGAATGCCCCTCCTCTCTCTGATCAGGACTTTAACCGGGTTGTAGGATTTTTCAGTCAGTCCATTTTTGTTGCTGATTCTTCTTGGGTTTACACTGCCACCACGACTGGCAATGTAGTTATTTGGGCAAGGTTTATGCAGGCGAAAGGTTTTTACTGAAACTTTGATTCTAGAATATCAAACAATTATATATAATGCAGCACTATTTGTAATAATAATCGATTTGATTAAGAAATTTATATGCAGGCGAAAGGTTTTTACTGAAACTTTGATTCTAGAATATCAAACAATTATATATAATGCAGCACTATTTGTAATAATAATCGATTTGGTTAAGAAATTTATAGGTGTTATCAATAAAGGTTTCAAATTCTTCGAGATTAAATTTATTTAAATATAAGCTTGTGTTTGGAAATCGGGAAGCTTGTATGCTTTGTTCTGTTTTCTTATTATGATATTACATTCCTATTTAAGATGCATGACTGGTATTTTAAATGCGTTTTTTTCGTTTTTTGTTCAAATTCTAAATTTTACTACACGTAAATAAGCGTGTGTTGCTCTGTATGTGCTTGATAGTGTCAACAAGTCTAATATTGTCGTTATGTTAAAAATGTTTCAACGTATTTATTTCTAATCATTTTGTGTTTATTGCATTCTATGCTGAGATTGAAAGTTTAGTTATTGGGTACAGTTCTGTAAAAAAGCTTGGAAACATTTTCTAAAATTCATAACTTTTAAGCCCTGGTGTTGTTTGCTACGATCAGAGCTCATGGCTACCTCAACAATATGCAAACAAGGTTCCAGAGTTTATGCCCATAAGAACACATCAATCCTTCAAAATGACGGGAATCCACACAGTGAAAATTGATATTTCAAACTGGGTTTGGTCTTCTAGAGAGTTGGGTAAAAGGGATCTAACGGCTTGAATCCAATAGAAAATTGTGAAGAAGTGAGTCAATTACTGGAATTGACTCGTACGAGGAACTAAAACAACCATCAAATTATTATGGTTTCAAGAGATCACGACTGAATACTACCATCTTTCTTTCATTCAATGCAACAAGTTCCAGCGTGTCTAATCCTGCGAGGTAATCATTGAACAAATGGACATTTCCGTGTTAGGAAGTTTTTATATTTTCTTACGTGATCTGAAGAACAAAATAGCATTTATTCTGGAATAATTGCATTTTCGTTATCAATCAATTATTCAGATAGTCCATTGAATTAAGCAACCAAAAATCATCAAAAATCAAGAATTTTAAAAAATGTTTCCAAACTTTTTCGCAGGACTGTATGTACATTGGACGTTGTACATCATTTACACAACAAAGAAAACCAGTGTTAAAAACCAAATAAACTTTTTCAAGGCATTTTAAAGTTACTAATTTCTTATATGCATCTTCGCCATCTTGAGATTTTTTTCAAATAATTTAATTCTCTTCACCCTGAACTTTCTCCCCCCCCCNCCCCCCCCCCCCTTTTCTCGCGCTTTATTATGAGTAATGTTGATTGGTCGCCAAGGTATAATTACTGTAATTCGTAACCAAGATTGATAATTTGTAATTACACTTTTTATATTTTTGTAG
The DNA here is from genome assembly GCA_900660155.1 of Hofstenia miamia. Taxonomy (NCBI): domain Eukaryota; kingdom Metazoa; phylum Xenacoelomorpha; order Acoela; family Hofsteniidae; genus Hofstenia; species Hofstenia miamia. The sequence goes on along the minus strand of CABFPE010000007.1, from coordinate 158,041 downwards.
TGTATAAAGATTTAATAGAATTTATTAATATATTGTTAAAAATTCTATTTTAGTATTTTAAATAACAATTTTTATTTTTAGTTTATCAAATATTTTAGGACCAAAGGCATCTGCCAACTCGAGGAAGGCATTTAAATTAGTAAAGCTCCAAGAAAAACCAATTTACGTACTTACAACACATGGAAGGTTTGCTCAAATGTTTTACCATTTAGCTGCTTTTTTATTTAGCAATATTTAGTATATCCATTCCAGTGTTTTTAATTTTAGTTTTTCGATTTCAGTTGTTCTTTGAAGTAATTGTTAAATTCTCTGAACGGCACATCTCATTGGACATTTATTATCTGTAAAAAAATTGTGTATGATGTGTTATTCGCACCTATAAGGTTCTCTATTTAGGAGTTTTTTTATCTTACATATTTGAGTAGGTATTTGGAGTCGGGCAATAGAGTGTTGTTTTATTTAGAATTTATATTTCTTACACTTAGTAGAAAAGAGTTATTGATTGCAACAATCTGTTTCTTTAATCATATCTAAATGAGACGTCTTGGTAAAAGAAATTTATAGTGCTCATGATGTGCACAAGGTGGTTACATCAACAGAAATTATGTGTTTATCTTACGAAATGCTATGGTTCTTTATGCGAGTAATGACTTGATAAATGATTTGACAATGTTAATAATCCGTTTGTTGTAATGTGATGAATGAACAACTATATTATTAAGGAATTCAAAATCAACTAGGCAGCAATTGCTGGCCACGAAGTGCTCATCTTTCCAATTACGTATTAAGCGTTTAACAAATTTATGAATGAAAATTGTTGTTGAAGTTCAACCTCGGCCATTTGCGTTTCATTGAAATGATTCCTTTAAGCTTGCAATTTGGGAATTAATTTCTATTAAAATATTACCTAAACTTGTTAATGTCAATTCGGGATTGGAAAGCCAATTACGAAGTTAATCATGCTCTCATAAGCCAGTATTCAATTATTTTCCAATTTCAGCTGTTAATTTCTTCTGCAACAAATTTCAATGAAATTTTGAGATTAGCTGGAAACAACTTCTTTTGGAATGGTTTTTGGAGATAATAAGCATTTTTGTTTTGTAAACTTTTTGTGAAGGGTAAAATTGAATAGGGATTATGTCTCCCATTTTGCAGATAATGTGTATATAGATGTAGATTAGAAAATTGCAATACATGGTAATCTGAAACTGTGAGATTTTGCAATCAAAATAATGGCCTTAACTTGGTGCTTCGATTTCTATAGTTTTTTATGACTATATGACTTAAAGTGTGTGTTTTATACTTAATAATTGGAATAAATACTTCTTTTAGTTATACCCTAGTCAGTAGTTGTATCCTTAGGCTACAATCTAAAAAATTGCAAAGTAGAAAATTTAATATATAAATATCAGTTCTGAATGTTTTTTATATAGAAATTTATGAAAAAAGCTCTTTTTAAAGTATTTGAAAGGTTTAATATTTAATATTATTATGATGAATTGATTCTTTTAGGCTTATTGTTACTGGAGACATGTCAGGCACAGTGAAGTTCTATGATACCCAGTTACGTATGGTTAATTGGTACCAGGAATTCCATAGTATTGGCCCGATTACTACGATATCGTTCTCTTATCAGGCGGATTTTGAAGCGTTAGTCATTATGCGTATATTATATAATTTGTTGTTGATTTTTAATAGGGCTTGGATCCGTAATGTATATGGCCACGTACATTTTACCCAATTTCTCAAGAATAAAACAAAATGGTATTTTCTAAGGCTACAGTCATTAACCTTGGCAATAGTCATACACAATATTTTTTCAATGCCCAATAAGAAATTTAATGAGCGAATTGATCGATGCAGTTTGTTTTGTGGGTATAACCTCCTTTATTTTTTATTACTGCCTCCAGGCTACGCTCGAAAGCTTTTTTGGGGATTCAATCCCATTTTAGTTGCAAATCTTAGGACGTCTGAAGACCCTGTTTTCTAAGGCCGTCAGGACAGAAATATTTAGAGAAAGTAACTCATATTTGACTATTAATAGTGTTATGTTGGGGCAGCATGTTGTTGAACTGTCTATGGATGAAGGAAAAAAGTAAAAAGATTCGAGATTCTCCAGTAAACGTTGTTGCACCGCCATCATCACCGAACTGGATTTTGTGATAGATTGATATTCTTCGATCACAAATTCCATAAATTTCTCTTGTATTTGAACAACAACTTTACATGCTTTCTCTGATGAGATTTACTATGTACTTCTATTTTTCGAGCGTTTATGAGTTAGTCTTTCTTGGATTTTGTAAAGGAGAGGCTTTGAGGTTATTTCAGGCTCAGGAATCTAGTTGTAGGGTAGATTTTCATTTTTCCTTAAATATTTTGTTCGAACATCAATGAACAGCACATGATGTGTAATTTTGTATAACAACTTGATGTTTTTCTTTGTTCAATTTGAACATTTATATTACATTATGCTAGTTTCTGTTTAATATTCAAAATATTCTTAGAAATTCTTGACAGTATGCTAGTCTCAAAGACTCTGTGAGACAAGATATGCGTGCCAATTGAAGGCGATCACTTGAAGTAATCCATTACTGATTGTCTATTATTCGCAAAGTGTTAGTCTCCTACAAATGGATTGAAACTGTCAATGCTAGTTACTGTCTCTCTTGCTGATCTTTCATGGAATTCTTAGAATATTTAGCTCTTTTAATAAAACACTTTCCACCTGAGACACTTGCTATTCAGAAGCTGTTATCATTGTTAACACAACATTATCAAAGCTTCGAAAAATGAGGGAAAATGAAAAAATTTTGAAAAAGAATGTACCTCTTCCCAGAAAAAGAAAACTGCGATTTAAGTGTTTTTTTGTGGGTTATAAGAAACATAAAACAAGTTTTATATTATCCGGTTCTGGCAGCTTATCACAACGGTTTACAGATTTCAATCTTCAATGAACATCTGTAATCCATGCTCGATTGAATGTAAACAATTACAAATTATTTTTAGAGTATAGTAAAGGAATTAGCCAGATCGATTGTTTCTCGTATTTTGTCTGAGACCGATTCAATTCAAAATAATGGGCTGTCTTATTTACGAAGAATTTCAGAACATAAGCGTCTGCGGCAACTTGCTTTTGCATATCCAAGTGAGATCAGTGGCATGTGAAAGATCCTTCTCCTCATTGCGCAATTATCTGAACAGTAGATAATGATATGATCGAACAAGTTCACTAGCATTTTCACCCTTCTCAAGAAAGGCAGTCGAAACCATTATGAATGGGTTTCCTAAAAAGACAAGAGCGACTTCTTTTCAATTCTAATTATGTTATTATTTTTGGTAAAATTAAAATTATTTTCAAGCACCTCAGGCACAGCAAGCTTAGTACAAATTTTCAACATTACTTTTAGGCAAATTTAAAAGGGCTCATGTTGATTGGAAGTATTTTAGAATTAACGGAATTTACCCTCATGATGCTACTATTGAGGCTCAGAAATTTGTTGTTCGTGATTTTGTTCTTGGCACTAATACTGCTCGTCTGGGATTGGTTACTGTTGATGGATCGAAGTTAGATGTGAGTGGTTACTATTATAAATTTCGTAACACATAGATTTTTGAAGTCTTGAAAATCTTTTGTTGGCAGCTAAACTGTTTAAAACGATTTCCTAAGATTCTGTTTAGCTACGTTAGTTTAAATTGACACTGTAAAAATTATATTACAAATGTTTGTCGCAAAATAGCTAATATCTATCAACTATTGCTAGAGATTTACAAGATTATACCTGTTTTGAATTATTTAATCACAGTAGTCTCTTTTATAGCCAAGATGGATGTGTGTTTCGATTTTAACTTGAGTTTAAAGATATCATGTACTTGAAAATACATACTTTACATTTCTGGGAAATACCTCGAAGTACTTGATTGGGTTATTGTGATTGGGTTTTAGACAATGTGCTTCTCCGCAGTGCGGAAATTTGAGACCATAATTCAAACAGCAACTCTGTACCTTCTGGCTACATCGACATCTTATGGCCAGAAAATCCAGACTACTGAAAAACTTTTGTTATTACCAAAGTGGTTATTGATTTTGATGACATTGTGAAATTATTTGCTTTTTAGTGAATACTTGATAATACGCACTTGAAAAAATTGTTCAAGTATTTGACTCTACTCAGTACTTTGTAAATGCGATGCTTTTCAATACCCTGATACATCTCTTTTACAGAGATCTGTAACTCTGATTCATTTTATCTAAATTTCTGTAAGCATGGCTTTAAAAAAGGCTAATACCAAAAATCGCAAGAGTAAAATTCGGCCTCAATTCGATGCGCTATGTGGACCAATCGAGCTTCGTGGCCATTTTTCATCAATAATTTCTTAGACCTTCACGACATAATCACAAGTCACTCGATTTTGTTGGAAATACATTATTGTATTCCTAGAACAGTATGGCATTATGTTTTAATTTATAATGTCAGAATGTCTATCTGGATTAATTTGTTTGTTCAGAAATATTCAAACATCTCAGCCAAACTCTCAGATATTTGAATTGATATCTATTATGATTGGTTTCTTCTAAGCTACGCGCATCTCAATGATTTCAATTGTAAAGTTAGTATATTGATATTTACGTCATCGAAGACTTTCTTGCATTGTAATTTTTGTTTTTGGTTTTGACCAGCTCTGAAAATTATAGATAGGTTTTTACTATATTTTGCGCAGTTCGGTAAAGGAATGTATTCTAGATTATCCACTCAGAGCACGATGATGGAATTTATGCAATAGCAGCCAATCCTGCATAGTAAGAATTTTATTAATTTCTATCTCTTAATTCTATATTTTACTATATCTGCAACTTCATATTCAGGCCTTCATGAAAAAAGTAATTGAATTTTTCAACAGATCTTTTCAAATATTCCTTTCTATGCTTTCTAAAAATATATAAATATTGGAAATATTTTCATCCAGTTATACCAATTTGAAAATTGTAGTTACCTATGACATACCTTGTACATAAAGTTTATCGATAGATTTTAGATAACTCCTTCAATCTGTGATTGTAATCTAACTCTTTCTGTAAGGTTTTATGTAACTCTTAAACATTATAAACTATCTTTATGCAAAAATATGTTGTTGGCGTGGCTTTAGCAATAACACATTTTTTCAAATAACACCAATTTAAGTTAACTATTGACCTTTCAATATTTAATTTTTTTAGTGGAATGTTGGCAATTGGCAGTCATTCATCTCTTTTAAAAGTGTGGGACTACCATAAAAAAGAAGTCGTATGCTCGAAAGTGTTTTCAAAAACAGATAAAATCAGTTGCTTGCGATATGATCCAACAGGCCAAACTCTTGGTACATATTTATTATCATTTCATAATTTTGTAATATGTTTTCACTGATTATTTTAGCTATTGGCAATACCAATGGACTACTTTATGTAGTAGATGGCTTAACGCTGCGTGATGAATTAAAGAAACCCTTCTCAATGTCGCACGATGGCATCACACACATTGCTTTCTCCCACAATTCATCATTCTTAGTCACTGCTGATAAAGACATGTGTGTTATCGGTAAGAATTTTACACTGTTGAGTTGAGTTACAACCCTTTTCTAAGAATTAGGATAGTATTTGAGGTACATCAATTCCTTAACACTAGAAACGCGACAATAGGTCAAAATTTCCCCTTTGAATCATCAGATGTAAATTTCCTCTCAAGGAATAATCGCTGTTCTAGTGTTAAAAGTTAAAGTGCGTTTACAATCACAAACGACATTCAAATTGAAATATTGAAGTGATCGCGTTTGTGTGATTAGTTGAGGTTAACTGCATTATATCTCATTTTGTTTTTGTACGAATTCGTAAATTATCGTTTCAAAATTGCGTACAAAGTAATCTCTATCATAGTTCTTCTATAATTTCATTTCATTCTTCGCTGTTGTTTCATTTAAATGTGTAAATTTTAGTATACAAGCGTATTTTTGATGATGCCAATAACTCGTATTGCTATTTGGCAAAATATCGCTCCCATTACAAAGAGATTGTGAGTGTTGAATTCGGAGTTTCTTTTGACACTGCCAAATCACCTCGCTTATTCTCCTTGGGAAAAGATCGTGTGCTAGTAAGTTATAGGCTCATTTTTGTTATATGGTATAATATTTTTGATTCGGTCGAAATGTACTATTTGAAATTTTTAATTTTTTTGCTTTAAGTCTTATATCACATATAAAAGCGTTATTGTTATGATGTCCGAAGTATTTCTTGTAGAACAGCTTTTATATTAAGTATGTATTTATTTTCTAAGAGGAACGCTCACAATTCAAATGCGCTAGGTGCGCTTGTTGTTTCTATGATCCCAGAGTGCTTATCATTTTTATTACTATTTTTACTATATAGCTTAATGAATCAATTTTTATATTTTTTGTAGGTAGAATATGATATTGTAAATTGTACAGAAGACGACCTGCAGTTGTTGAGTAAGGTTAAGATCGAGCAAAGTGGTGTTCCATTGTGTCTTGCATGGTATCCTCCTATGGTTAAAGAAGATTTTCTTCTTATCTCTAATGATCAGGTATTCGTTTTTTCGAAATACTGAAAAAATTTATGATCTTATGTCCATAGAATTTTCCAGTTTTTATCAGTTATTGGCAAAATGTAGTATTTTTGCATATATATATATATATATATATATATATATAATAAAATCATATTTAGTACAAGCTCAAGCTTTACAACTCAACTACAAAAATGTGTCGTAAAACCGTTCTTGGGCCAACTTATGGCTCTCCTATTGAAAGGTTTGTTTACTAGTTTAATAAATGTGAATTAAATTCCTTTAGAATTATAATCTTGCCGTATGCAAACGATCCTATTTTGGAGAAACGTTATGCTGCTTTTATTACTAAAGATAAAGTTGGTTTACACCGTTTACCCGTGGAGGGTAATCCACACGATGCAATGGTCATCATAGCACATCCACAAGGGGTAAAATGAGACTATATTCCTCATATATACATACATAAAATTTACTGCTTTGGAAAAAATTTTGGTCGCTGCTTGTTTTTTGCTGAAGAATAAAAATTTCCAGTTATTTTCAAAAGTAAGGTAATGGAATTCTTAAAAGTAGTTAAGCAGAGTTTAAACTAGTTGATGTCAGATAAAGTAATAAACTAGGTTGAAAAAAATGCTCATTGCAATAGTAGTAAGCCACGATGGATCTACAGGAAAAGTTGGACTGCAAAATTTTGTCAAAAGCAGTTATCAATGGCTTGGAGACCAATATTGAAAATATGTGAGTTGTGACTTAACTTTCTTTTGTTTCTTATTGGACAAGGAAATTCTTCCAGCTTGTGAACAAAATTGCATAATAACTTTCCTAATTTATAATTCAAAACTGCATATCATTAACATTGTGATGTCTCTATTGTCGAGGTAATGGTTCGTCACCCAAATGTTCGACTGCTTTTGCAGCCCCTTCAAAGCCTTGACGAGCAATTGCTTGATCATACCAATTTAATGTTATTTCTGAATCGCCCAAACCTACAATTCGATATGGCTTAAATGAAGCTGTTCTATAATTTTGAGATGCATTTTCTGAGCGGACAGTTCTTAGCGTATCCATCTGTATATTGCCATTAGCGCCAAAATAAAGGATGCAATTAGGCCCGGCGAGTCGGGACATTTTTGCTTCGATTCAAGTCGGGTCAGTCTCTTAAAATTTTAGTGGGGTCGGGTCTCGAGTCGAATTTCGAATCTCGAGTCTTGTCTAAGCACATAGGCCTATAAATATCATAATTGTAAAATAACAATTCAATAATCAACTGTTCTCCAAGTACTAAAAATTCAATTCTATCAGTTACATTTTTAGTTGGTTAAAAACGTGTAAAATTGATTATTATTGTATATAAGTATAGCATTAAGCAATAAGTGCTGATATTATTAAATTTAATATCACTTGAATAGAGTGTGAAGTTTGTTTACCAACTTGACCTTTGTTAATGAAGTTTCAATATAACTTTTATGAACGACTAGAAAATGAAACTTTTTATGTTAAAAAATTCAGCAGATAGTAATTATAGCAGATGATTATGAATTATTTATTTCTTTGCGCTTATTAGTGTAATAACACATACTACTAATATACTTTTGAATTAACATTATTTTGTAAACAATTAACCTGTCCTGGATATATTGAGTAGATACTCACCAGAGTTCTCAAACTCATTCTGATTTGCTTTTTGTTTCGGGTTGTGGCAGATTCGGATCTGTGTGGATGACAATTTTCGAATCATGTCGACCTGGTACACTAGGTCTATAGCTACTTCTGTTTAGTTTCGGATATAAATTGAGACCTTATGAAAAGTTTTTTTCTAACTGTTTTTTTTATTTTTTTCAATTTAGCGAATTGAAGATTTTTGTCGTTTTAGGTTCATGCTGTCGTGTCTAGTTTTGATGGCAAATATATTTTCACAGCTGGAGGCAAGGATTGCTCAGTACATATGTGGGAAATTTACATACCGTAAGTTGTTCAAATACAATTTCAAAAAATTTAAGTGTTGCTTTGTATGTCCAGAGCACTCAATTAGCAAATAGATGAATCCACACATTTACAACTTTATGGTTCTCCATGCATGTGTTTTGATTCATGAACCTACAAAATTATTTTCTGCATACCAATTAAGTCTATGTAGTACACCATATTGCAAATATGAATTTATTGAGGTTGGTGCTTAGACCCGATTTTGAAAACTCCCCTGCGACACTATTAAAAGTTTTAAGGCCAATATGTCAGTTCAGTGAAGCAATACTTGAATGCAAAACTAATAATTGAAGTAGTCTATTTGTCTTAATTCTAAATGAAATTAGTACAATAAGATTTGAAATCTGAATTGGATTAATTGGGATAAAATTGATGTACCTCGAGGGATGTGTGTATTAAAAAGTAATATCGGGTACCCGATTAAACCCGACCCGAATTCGAGTTTCAAATCCGGTCGGATTGCGGTACAAAGATTAGATTGATTATTAAAAACATACTGATTTACGAAAGATCCAAGATGTTTAGTAATACCAATGAATTGCTGTTTCCTCTATCAGAGAATGATTTATGTTAATGATGATTTGATTGAACCGATATTCATAACGTCAAATCAAAGTTGACGCTTTGGGGGTGGGGTCGGGTTCGTATTTATCTCACATTGTCACTTTATAATGTGTATCCTTATCATCAAAAAGTTATTCTACACAAAATTTTATGTGACTTAGAAACAGTGTATCAGCACAAAAACCAATGAATTGGACAATAAAGTCTTTCGTTAAATTGTATTTAATTAATGAATTCGTCACATAACTGTTATTTAAAGAATAATTTTTTAAATTGTCTTCGTAATTAATATGTTTAGTGCACTGGAAGCTAGTGCAACTCTCGGCGGAGAAGATCTAATTCCTTTCTATGGAATGCTAGAAGGCGGCCGTGACGGGTACTTGTTCAAAGAATTGGAAAACTATTTCTACTATGCAATGATCCGATCACAAGGTGTCGATACGATGAATCGCAGAGAGGTTTCGGTTTCTATTCCCGTTTCTGAAATTCCATTTGTCATGAGAGCATTGGGATTCTATCCATCCGAACACGAAGTAATTGAATTTTACCTATTGTACTTTCATTTCTGTATAATTGCACACCACTACCACCATGTTTACTTATATCATTTTTTATTTAAAAGAATATTTTAGATTGAAAACATGATGAATGAGATCAAATTTAGTAAGTATATTGATACTAAGAAATACGTGGAAAGAATCGACATGCGAGAATTTATTAAGCGTAAGTGTAAATTTTAACCGATTATTTGTTGATGAAGATCTTAGTGTACGTAAATCATCGTCCTGCTTTTGGAATGAGTCAGAATGCGATTGTTGAAGCCTTCCGAACACTTGGATACACCACAGATTCTGGTTTATGTGCCATTGAACGAGAAACTCTTTTTAATTTATTACAAAATTCTGGTAATTTCTTGTTATTAAAAATATTTCGATTTTTTTTTATTTAGTTTCATGTTATTTTTTAGAAATGAATGATAATTTTCTAATTTTTTGTGGATATATTTGTAACTGCTTAACTTTTAAGATTTAATCGTGAAGTAAATTCTGAAGTTTTTATTAAAATTGCTCTAATACGCTATTGCTATTACCATGTGCTTAATTTATTTTATGGTCCAATTAGATTACATTATACAAAATATTTCTATATGGTTTTCGTAGGATCTAGTGTTTCGTTGAATTTGCTATTTTGAAATCTTTATTCTAATGTTAAAAGGTTAAACCTTGTGCACAAAACTTCTTTAAAAAGTGTTAAGACGCTCATAATTCACGACTTCCAAACTATTAAAAACGCTAGAAAATAAATCATTGTCTCCTAAATTAGGCATTAAAGTCCTTCGCCAAGGCGTGAGCGTTCTATCGACAGCAAGCAAAATCTTTGAGATTAGTTTGTGCTGAGATTGTCTTTAAGCCGCCTTATTATCTTTACATTATGTATGGAGAGAATTCGGATGTTTCATTAAAGTTTCTTAATACTTTTAGCTACTGATTGTCACTGTAACAGGAGAAGGCATTTGTCCATACATTTGTACATGTTCAAATTTCTCAATAGTATTTGAAAATACCAGCAAAACCCATTATATTCATATGGATACACTAATATTTTTGGTTTGCTTAGCATGCATGATCATAAATTTCCGATGTTAGAATTAATCAATATTGTTTATTTATGTGAGTTTTAACATAGCAGATCATACAACTTTTGATACATTATCAACTGTATTGCTGAAATAGCGATATTGGTACTTCATCCCTTTTGTACAACTTATATCATATGGTGTGATATTTAAGGAATTGAAACTAGTTTGAATTAAAAATTTTTAGATTTTATTCAAAACCATCTGTTTGTTGGAGTCAAATTGAATATTTCATTGCCTTTTACATTTATGCATACCAGGAAATAATTGTTTATTTGTAAATATTTTATTCGAAGCTGCTAATATCTTAAAAATTTTATGATATCTATATTTGGCTGGTATCATTGAATGTCGTTATTAATATTTTGTGTTAATTAAATTTTTCAATGGGTTTGTTTAGGAGAAGAGATGAATGATACTGAGTTAGCAGATTTTATTGGTGTGCTACTTGGCCTGAGCCCGGAAGGTGCTAATAGCGAAGTAAAAGGCTTTAATATTCTCAACTCAGAACCTGACTTGTACTGCAAAATTCCTGAAACAATAACAGTTAATGATTTCTGTTCTAATATTTTGGGCTTCCCGGTTCAGCTTGAACCTGAAAAGAAGATCGAAAGATCACAAAGTGCTCATAGTAGTAAAACTGTACGTTTGGTTACTGCTGCAACACAATATGCATAATTTGTAGTTAATGTAAATATGTTAAAATGTACATGTATGTATATGAAATTGTAAATATTAATAATTTTTTACTCAATAAGCAAAATTTTTATCTTCATTTAGTTTATTGTAATTTTTAGTATTTTTAATGCATGTCTTAAGAACTATTCATGGGTGGATTTTATGTCTGTTATATTAAGCATCTGTTTCTATTTTAAATTTTATTGAACGGAATTGTAAAACTAAATACAACCTAGAACTCTTTACTTTAAAATAATACATAAAACAAATATTTTAAAAGAGCTTCTTACTTCATTTGAACCTACAAATCCCGAGTTTTCATGTCAGTGTTTGATTAATATACTTGGGAGATTTCAAGCAAATTGTCATCCTCAAATTAGATGAATCCTCCCCATATAATTTTTCAAATATATCAAAATTTAGAAAACGTTTAACCCGGCCACTATTTTTGATAGTTTTCATGTATTTTCGGCTTGTATCCTAAGCTTAAATAATCTAGTCAGAGCTTTATTTATCTTTTAACTTTCACAAATTGAATTTCAAACTACATTTACAAATATTTTGAAAGGGACATTATGTTGAGCAACAGAAAGTTTTGCAACTAATAAACTCTATCAGAGAGTTATTGTTAATGTTTGGTATTTCGCCAATATGACTCTTATCTATGCTCAAATTATCCACATTCTGATCATACTTATATCTACTAATTGTATCATGGTAGGTAGAACGCGTAATTTTTCATTCATGCAATAAATATGGAAATTGTTGTGATTTTTAAAAATAAAACATTATCAAACAAACTTAACCATATGTTTTTAAGGAATTTAGCAATTTAAATGGAAAATAATCAGCAATATATTTTGCTAATGTTTAGCATCATTAGGAAAAAAATTTACCTCATTAAATTTCTCAACAAAATTTATATTTCAATGAAAATATTGCCTTCAATATATAATCTTCTTTACTATTTAAAGTTGATTTTAATGATATTATATAATACGATTTATTTGCTTTTGTGAAAATTTATCTTTCGTCTTGCATAATATTTAATAATTTAGTTGATAATTAGAGATATTTAAGGGATTCGATATATCTGTTGATGCCATTGGATTCTTCTACATAATTCTCTTAGTTTCCTAACAAAAGTTTGTCTATAGGCGCATCTGCTTTTATAAACAACTTTAGATGAATTCCGTGAAATATTTTGTTTCCTGAAGACAAACCGGGAGCCGCAACTAGAATATAAATTAATTGTAAAATTTTTCATTTGATACTTTGATCTACAAATTGTTTAGGAGGGATAGAGGTTTAAACAATTGCTAAGAAAATGTGAAATTTGAAATCTTCAAACACGAATAATTCCCAATCGGCTTATACATAATTTTCGGATAATAATTCACTATAACATGATTTCAATTTTTAAATTTTATTCAACGGAATGCCCTTTCTCAGATCATTGCATAGCATTAATCAGTATACTCAAAATACTTTTTTGTAATTTACAAAGGTTTAAAATAAATATTAAAGAACATACATCGAAAAATGAGTTGCAACCCGTGTTTGAAAAAAGGATATTTTTAAATACATATCTTACATCTGCACTTTCAAGACAAAACTGGCAATATGTCTATACAGGGCCTGAACCCAATGTAGCGATGGTTAAGTTCATAAAAGTTCTTGAATATTGTGTAAATTTATATTGCCCTGACCACCGGATTTTATCAAATCCAAATGTAATTCAAAATATTTTGAAGCGTAGGTTACAGACTTGGAAAACATATTTTTGAACAAGCAATGTGAAGAAAATTTTAATCTTTATAAGAGTAAGGAAGGTTTGTAACATAACTCGTAAGGCCTACAGCGAATACATAAAAAAGAATATAATGGAAGGATATTTCAAAAAACAAAATGGAGCTTGATTCATAATTAGACAAGTCGCAACATATGTGTTGCCAATGACATCATAGCGATATCAGACGATTATGATAAATTGTGGAAGGATCCTTATCACATCTTCAATATCTTAAACAAATCATTCATAAATTTGGGTAATTATTCTGTTGAAAATTAAAGGTCTAATGCCCCCAGTTTCATCCTCAGATTTACAAGTTATGAAAGAGTCACAGCTTTAAGCACATCAAAATTCGGTAAATCTAGTGGGCCGTCAAATATTCCGACTTGAATATTTAAGAAAACCCCTTTAACTGCATTTTTAATAAATGTATTAAATCGAAAATTTTCCCAGACTGCTTAAAAAAGCACATGATACTTTGTTTTTCAAAAAATGATAAGACGTACCTTCTTAATTATAGGCCTATTTCAATCATGACACCAATAAGTAAAGCTCGTGAAAGACTAGTATTTAATCAAATGTTCAAACATATTCAAAAGCATAGCTTATTTTCAGCAACTCAATAAGGGTTAAGAAGAGGTTTCCCAACGAATTGTGCACTTATTCAGGCCACAGAAAACTGATGAAGTGCTCTCGATGACCAACAATGTTGCTATTCTAAAAAATGTATGACACTAGTAGTTAGGCAATTACCAACTTGCGCGATAATTCAATTCTTCCATGCTTTCATCATAAGTCACCTTAATTACGCAAACATTTTATTTACTGATCTTACCGTAGCGCTTTATAAAAAACTTGACATCGAAAACCAAACAGCGCGTTCTTTCGTGTTCGTACACAACTGCTGAGATAGAGAGATTGTTCAGCACTTTCGGGCTAGTCCACTCCAACATTCGAAATCGGCTGGTCATCGAGAAATGTGGAAAACTTATATTGTGTTTCCGTGTTATGAATAAATAACACTTCAAATGAAATTAATGTTTTCGCTATTTAGAATAAAAATAATAAAAATCAAAAAAATCCATTCAAATTCATAAAAATCCGATTTGCATCAAGCAAGAATGAAAATCCGATTTTTAAACAACCCTGAAAAGTATGAAACTAGTAGTTAGGCAATTACCACCTTGTGTGATAATTCAATTCTTCCATGCTTTCATCATCAGTCACCTAAATTACGCAAACATTTTTTTTACTGACCTAAGCGAAGTGCTTTATAAAAAAACTTGATATTCAATTAAATTGAGCATTAAATATCACATAGAAAACCAAACAGTACATTTCTAGGTCAATTATTTTTCCAAAACAGCTGGTTATATTGAATACCCTTCTAACATTCTTCAAACTAATCAGAAACCTACAACCCTACAATACGATTATAATTCCGGAATTTACTCATAAACAGAATTCAAGATCAAAGCTTTTTACTTGTGTTAAGTATAAGAAAACGTTTTAAAGAAATCCGTCATTAATGTCGCCATTCGAAACTGGAATTCGCTGCCTAAAGAAATTAAAAATATTGAAAAATTGAAATCTTTTAAAAATCTTCCTTAAGCAAAAATATATTTCTGGAAAATCATGGCTAGGATACATATTTTATAACAATGACTACACTATAACTCGGTACTAAAATAGCACTATAGTAATTTATCCATAGCCTGCAAGATTTCTTTTGTAATTCATGTGAATTTTATACATGTGTTTTTGTGAATTTAATGACGCTATTCAGATAAATTATCAGTTATTTAATTGTTAACATTTATCTAAATAAGGATTCTGTTATCTTATATAAATTAATGCTACAACTCTAAATAGCGTAAAAAAACAACACAAATATCAGAAACAATGAGACATACAAATATAAATGTCTGGACAAACAATTACAAAAATTACTAGCTTGGATTTGGAGAATTTAGATTAGATGTGATTAGAACGATATGAACCTGTAATCTTATACAATACGCTATGCGCAGATGATGCTTGTATATTTTACACCCATAAGTAATTAGATTTTGCAATAAGGGGAGTCGAATCGAACTGCCAATAATTTTCAATATACAAATTACGCATTAGTACCGAGAAATCGCAATTTCGCACAGTTAATCCCTACTTTATCAATAACTTGAATACAAACAAAATTTTGACTATCAAAAATGCAACTGTTTCTGCAATTGATATTTTAAAATATTTCGAGAGCAATTGCTGAGTACCGGTATTCATTATCATTTATTGTTGATCGCCATTTTTCTGTAGCTTGTATTAAAGCGGCGCTCGTAAAAATAACTTTACGAAAACCATATTGTGTTTTGGAGTAGAGATCATGTTTATAAAGATGCTCGTTAATTTGATTAAAAAGAATTCGTTCAAAAATTTTGCTGATTGGAGAAGTGATCGAAATGGGTCTATAATTTTCGCAATCTTCGGGATCATTTCTTTTAAATAATGGTGTTATATTTGCCAATTTTAATTCATCTGGAAAAAAGGAGTGTTTTATACAATTATTTAAAATGTAGCATATTGGTTCAGCTATTAAGTCACCTGAGAGTTTTAGGAACCACGTTGGTATTAGAGAGGGTCCACTGGATTTATTTTTTAAACATTGTATCGACTTTATGATTTCATATTTTGTTGCAAAACGAAAAGAGAAAGAGGTTGGAGTTCCTTTGGGTTTATTAAGGCAAAAAGGTACATTCATACCGTTGTAGTTTCCTTTTTTAGGAAAACTTCATTGAAAGCATTTCAGATTTCCTTCTTATTTGTAATGGATTTATCTTTATAGTATATTCTTTCTATTTCTTCGGTTCGCATGTTTTTTCTATTTAGCAAATTGTTAACAAATTCCCACTTATTTTTTTGGGAAGAAAGACTTTGATACTGAAAACGGGAATAATTATTACTTGCTTTCCTTATAGCAGTATTACATAATTTTCGTGCAGATTTATAAGCATTATGATTTTGCAGTGTTTAGGAATTTAAGTATTTTTCCATTTCTGTTTCTTTATTTGGATTAAATCGATGCATTTAGAATCAATCCATGGCTTTGAAACATTATTTTGAGTTTTTTTGGCATATTTGGATGAAAGAATATATTTTTCTGGGCAGCATAAATCCAAATGCTCACATGAAGAAATTGAAGTCAGAAGTCTCTCTGTTAACTCATTTCGGCATATAGATAGCACGATTTAAATTACATTGAGGTTTGCCTGAAATGTAATTCAAGACAAGATTTCGGATGTATATTAGGGTGGACAAGATATAGGCGTGATATAATTTAGTCTGGTAGTCACTTTAACAAAATAAGAAATGTTTTTGCAAAATTCGATAAAGAGAGCATGACACATCGTTCTAAGGCTTTTAGTCATATATACCTTCCATTTTAGGTCGTCACTCAGCCAAGCACCAAGATCTTTTACAACTGAAGAAGCCTATAGGAGTCAAAATCAATTGGTAAGTAATCATCAGGTTCAGGACCTCCGAGCACAATTAACATTGTTGTTTATGTTCAGAATGATCTCATTGCGAATACACCAGTCAAGGAATGAATTGACGTCAAGCTTAAGGGAAAAAGTTCAGGATTGGAGACTTTTACGTCTTCAGCAGATAAGCATAGTGAGGACGCACCATAAGTAGCAAGTAATTCATTGATAAGAGCTGAGGCTCACCACTTGTCACAGCTGTATAATTTGAGTCTTAACGATAAATTCTCGCACACTGGTAGTGATCAGATAAGCAAGAGGCAATTAGTTTAGATCTGCCAATGCAAAACTCCCGCAGTTTTCTGAGCAAAATGTCATGGGGGCCTTTGGCAAAGTCTTTGCTAAAATCTAGGCAAAAACAGCATATTTTTCGTTAATTGTCAAATTTTGTATGTCATCTAGAAATTAAAACAATTGAAAGACTGTTTGTCTCCTCAGTGTAAATCCATATTTTGTTTGAAAATTAGATGCAGCTCATTAATCTTTGAGAGGATGCTCAAAGGATGATAGTTGGTTAGTTTACTGTGACAACCGCCTTTAAATACCGGCCAAACATATGCCATTACCAGCACTTTACAAAATTTTCATGGCAAAGTAGCACTGGGAAAAGTTAAGGACATGGAATGCCAAGTCCCGTCATGCAACTCTTAGAAATTCTCCAGGAAACTTATCTAAGCCACAGTCAAGTGAGCATGACATCAGGGCAAGTGCAGCATTATCTATTGAAAATGATACACTATTGTGCAGTGCTGGACTAAAACCTGAAAAGTTCCATGCTGGAGTTTGTATTATTTTACAAGATAATAGTTTAGTAGAGTTTCTGTTTGTGGTGGCTAATGATGTCTTTTCCGTCTGAAGTAGTTCTTCATATGCTTTGAATTTTCTTATCAGTTTGTAACAGTCAGGGAGAATGTTGTTTTTGTCATCAAAGCCTTAAATAATCACTGTTGTGATCAATAGAATCAAAAGCTTTAGACAGATTTAGTAGGCAATTGCCACGAATTTATTTGGGCCTAGGATGATTTACTGTAGCACATAATCATTAGTGGCTAATACATTTTTAGTAAATCCAAATTGAGTGTTTGATAGAAAATTGTATTATTCTGTTATTTTATCATATAGTAATTCTTCGAATAATTTACTTATTGGAGAATTAAATGAAATCACTGGTCTATAATTTTTTGCATGGAACCGATTGCTTTTCTTACAAATAGGAGTAACATGAGCAAGTCTTAAGTAATCAGGAAAATAATTACTACAAAGATAACACTTCTAATTCAACTATATTCTCGAATCACCAAATACATTCTGCGTTTTGCAAATTTTAATTGCAAACAACATTAAACAACCAAATAATTCTATAACATCATCCCCCTCAAAATCTCTTTTTTTAAAACAAATTTAGTTATTAAAATTGAATTGAAGAAATTGTTTGTTTTAATAAATCTTCCGTCAACCAATTGCAGCACCTGTTTAGCAATTCATCTAGCAATTAGAATACCTGGACCAAAATTTGGCTCCAATGAATTATTCCTGTTGCCTTAAGTATGCAAACTTTGGACAGGCACCTTGATAAGGATCGATCGGCTGTTAAGGTCAGTTATGAAGTAAATTACTATAAGCTCTGAATAAAAATATACATGGAAATATATTGATTGATTTGTGTGTAAATCGGTTAATGTGAAAATCAGCTTTGCAGAGTCCATTTGACCACATCCTGATTTGACAATGAAGCCTATCTTTGGTTCTATGAACTTGTTCAACAAAAGCATTGCTCTGGGGATGGTATGGTGTTTAAAGTGACCCACTAATTTCAAATGATTGTAATAATTTGTTCCAAACAGTAGACTCGCTTCCCCAATCTGAGTGAATTTTTCTCAGCGCACTGAACCAAAAAATCCATTGCACAAGTAAAATATTTGCTACTGCTGAAGCTGTTATCGATGCTTTTGGATATACCTCCAACAAATGACTACTGTGATCAATAATTTTATTGGCGAACTGATATGGGCCAGATTTAGGTAATGTTCCCACAATATCCACTGATATCACTTCTCTTGGAAATACTAGCATGGTAACCATATGATTTTCTTTGATGACATATAAAGGAATTATTGGAAAACTCCGCTATACGTTATAGAGCCTTTAAGGCTCTCATTACTTTCTTGGCTCTGAAATGACCATTATGATACACACTAATTAATATCAGAATTTTTTTTCCTCTTTGATTTCTTGAGTAACTGCAGTCACAAGGTTCTTATTTTGTTGCGCAATAGTTGATACAAATTCATCAGCATTGGGATTAATCGCACTCACCAACTGACTAAGTGTGTCAGCTGTACTATTGTATATTAAATTTGTATTCTTGTAACTCCATAGAAGCTTGTATCTGGCGTTTGTTGTGTGTCTGTTTCCTTCCTCATTAAACCAACCAAAGTTTGATGGTCGTTTAAAATGGAACACATGTCTCCCAAAGCAATGATCTAAAATATGATACTGCTTAATACAATACTAAAAATTCCGCTTCAGTCAGAGAATGACTGAAATATTCTATGGGGCCATGATCTTGTCTCAATATCACAGTGAATTACCTATTGCTTGCATCTACTTCCAAAACGACATCTTTATTGAATTTTAGATATTGTAGCAAGGCATCTTTAGACAAAGCTTGTTTAATTTTCCTGAAGATTTGCTGACATTCCTCCATCCAGCAAAAAACCTCTTTGCTTTTCAATTTATATATATATGACTTAATAATTCTGCACATTTCAGAACCCTTCCACCTTAGCATGAGATGATGGTTTAGACATTCTATTGAGTTTCTGTACCTTGGAAGGATCTAGTCTTATTCTATGCTTTGAAGCTTGAAAGCCCAAATATGTTAGTGCATGAAATTCAAGTGAACACTTTTGAGGTCATAGCTTTAACAAACTTCTCAAATATTATAAAAGCCTTACAAAATGCGGCTAAATGTTCCTTAAATGTTTTCAATGCAATTATTATATCGTCAATATATTGCAACAACCCCAATCTGCTCAACACTCGTCACAACAATCCTTTAAATGCTACTCAACCGTTGTCAGTGAACAACACACTTTGAAAGTTTTCCGAATGGTATTTTGCCGCAGAAAATTACTGTGAAACTACATGGAAGGTGAGAGCGGATTCCTTAAGTAGCAAACAGCATGCTCAGATCAAGTCGATTTCTGTTAATACATTTTTTGGCCACTTCCAATGTAAAAAAACACATTTAATTGCAAATAAAAAATGATGTAAGCTAAAAATGTTCAAATCTTTCGAATGGATGAATTTTGTTTTAAAATTTTCAGTCGTTGTGAATACTGTCAGTTCAATAGATGGTAACTATTGGGCGATGGAATACAAAGAAATGAGTTCATAGAACTTCGATTATGACCTAACAGATTTTTAAATTAAAATTATATTATTTTTCACTAATATTAAATGCAACAAGCTAAGCTCAAGTTTATGCTTTCGTATTTAATAATTTAATGTAAGCATATAAAATGAACATAAAAGTATAATTTTGATGAGCTAATTTAGCCTACAATCTTTACATTAGACCTGCTTTCAATAATTTTGCGGGTGAGACACTATTCCGGTTCAAATACCCAACACTGGCCACCAACGTTTCCAAGATATGTATTCGTACTTAATGCCAATGAATGACATTTACACTGAGGATACGTCAATGTTCATTTGTTCCATGAATGTATTGACATATTGAATTTGTATTCCTGCTTACTTTTCATTGAAGATCACAATAAATACAATTACACAAATATTTATTTTGACGTGAATTTGTGCACTGAAATGAATATCGGATGGATTCCTATCTATGCTTTAATAACAGCGTGGATTACAATTATAACATGGTAAGTAACAGTTTTCAGTAGAAATAAGTATTCCAATTTTTAGCATCATTTTGTATGACCACAAAGAAGGTTCTGCCGATTGGCTCCCATACATCAGGTAGCTTTGCTTAGAATTATTGTTGATAAAATTTTACCATTCTAAATGTAACACTCTTAAATTTCTTGGGCATTAAATTATATCGGCCAAATTTCAATATTAACAACGTATTTTTGCTTTATAAAAGATGGTCAATTTCGATCAATGCAATTTTTTATTTAGGTTGATTTAGGTCAATTCTACTAAAAATTGAAAACTGTAAAAAAAACTTAAAATTATCTTACTCCTGGGCTTTTTGGTAATAGATATTCCTGGGTGCCGAATTGGTCCCCCCCCTAAAATCTCAAAAACAGTACATCCGGTCAACATTAAATTTGATATGTAGATACTTTGACATGTGAGGCATATTTTGGCAAAACAATTGGTATTTGCGAAATTGCTCAGGAAATGTCAGTTTTTCATAGACTTTTTTTTAAATCGCTATAACTTTTTAACCCTTGACCCTATCTATAAAATTTTTCGTCAAAAGTTGCGGAACAAGTTAAATATAAAAGTCATAGAAGAATAGTTCATTTAAAAAACGGTCTCTTTGATATATATATAAAAATATGGAAATTAAATCAATTCAGTGTGATGGCTAGGTTAGGATTACTTTATAGCTTTGATTTACCAAGCATGCATTTAAATATTCTCAATAATTTTGTAAAATAATTTGAAAAATATTTGGAAAAGCCCAAAAGTGGTACAAATTTTGAATTTTTTGTATAAAGTTAAAAATAGTTCAAATTCTATTATATCCCCATTATATAATGATGTAAAACAATTTATTAATTTTAGCCAGTTTGCATATATACACTAATTCATATCCATTAAGAATTGCTGAAAATTTAATATTCTTATGAGCACTTGCAATTTGAATTTGAAGAAAAATAAAAAGTTTTCAACACATCATTTAATTTGCCTGACGAACTACACATGGGCCTGCACAAATAGAAATAGTTCAGTACTTGCTATTTTCCCACTGTAGATATTATGGAGCAAAAAATTACTTTTACAAAAATTAAAAAGAATGAAATTAAATTTAGTATCAACATATCAAGCAATAGTTTTAACAAGTTATTCTAATGTAATGTAAAAACGCTCACTTATTGATTTTGTTGAATATATATTTGTAATTTCATTAAATGAAATAAATAAGTTATTTTTATATCCTTGAAAGCTTAAAATGTAATTATAAATTTTTTTTAAATGATCATTACTTTATTTGTCCATTTTTAATGAAAGCGAATACCGTTTCAGGCATGCAGTAAATACGTGATTTGCTATAGTTTATAATTTCACATTAAATGTTTGTAATAAACTATGTTAAAGAAATTCGCATATTTGACATATAATAAAAAACATTTTCATTTATTCATTTTCGAAGAATGTCTGTATTGTAAGGCTTCAGTTTCAGCTAGTACACGCATATTAAAGTTCTCTAATTAATTATGCTATTTGGGTGTTATTACGTTTACCAACTTTCTATTTTTTTACAACTATTTAGTACTAGCTGAGACCAAAAATGAAGAGTTCGCAATTAAATTTATGGAGTCCGATTTCATTAAAAAAATTGCAATGTGTATGCTATGCATACACATTTTTCCCAATCAGACGAGACATTTTATTTGTTTTGAAAAATGCAAAAATATTTTTCATTTGTATAGTTAACTCAATAATAAATGTTTAGTGATATTGGTGCAATCCCACCTAGTAGCTGTGTTTTTGGTCAAGGCTTCTTTATGGCGAGTGTGTTATGTAAGTTATTCTAAAATTAATTAAATTTTTCTCTTAATAGTATTTTATTTAGTTGCAATTACAATTCTTGTAAGATTTCAACAAATAAAAATTGACTTGAACCTTGATGGCCCATATTTGGCGAGATTCAATCAGCTATCGCTAATCTCTGGTTTACTTTCCTCAATCGGAATGTTCATTATAGCCTGTTTTCAAGTTAGATTTATGAATCGTTTTCGTATTAGTTCAAATAATGTGTATAGCAGTTTTTGATTATGACGAATTTTAATTGACAGTTTTAAAATTGTCTGTAATCTATAGCACTAGATATATTTCACAATTTGAATATATTAATACAATAATCAATTAATAAAGCATGTTTAAAAATATACTACTTTTTGGTTTTTTTACTCCTGTATTGAATTGGATGGAATCACATATATTCTGTACATTTTTAAACAATTTTTCAAAAATTGATTTCAAGTGTTTATTAAGATATTCATTCTATTTAAAACACTTGTGTTAAATTTGAATTGTCTACTTTGATTGAGGATAAGAGATTTTACTAATGACGCTATTCGTCTTACATGCTTAAGTTTCTTTTTCTTCTTCAGTCAAAAATTTTTCCAACATTTTTTATCCCTAGTTTTATCAAATTAGCTATATACAACAAAAATTTATTAAACAATTTCAAATCTTATTATTTCAGACCGTCTAAAAAGGTGTTAATAATTCCAAATATATTATAATTTTGTTCTTTCAAAGTAGTTTACAAAAATGACTGCATTCTTAACTAGTTTTGTTTGAAATTTTTTTAATACTAAATTTTCGAGCATCAGTTTAATAACAACCTGATATTTTATTGAAATTGTTGTAAATTACATTAAGCAATGTAGAGGAGCATTTGTTAAGCATGACAACTTAAGAAGTAGGTGAAAATTTGTGCAAAATATAACTGTTTATGCAATGATCTTCTATTATATGAATAATATACTCCAAATTACCTTATATATATATATATATATACAGAATAAATTAGCAGAATTTCCGACAGCAGTCGAACTAAACAGGTATTGTGTTGCAACTTCTTTCCTAGGTTGAAAATTCACCTATTTTGTATTTTTTCACGAGTAAGTTATTCCCCCTTTAGAAATACAAAAATATCGTAGAAGAAGTAAATCACTAAGTTAATTATANAATTCCAAATATATTATAATTTTGTTCTTTCAAAGTAGTTTACAAAAATGACTGCATTCTTAACTAGTTTTGTTTGAAATTTTTTTAATACTAAATTTTCGAGCATCAGTTTAATAACAACCTGATATTTTATTGAAATTGTTGTAAATTACATTAAGCAATGTAGAGGAGCATTTGTTAAGCATGACAACTTAAGAAGTAGGTGAAAATTTGTGCAAAATATAACTGTTTATGCAATGATCTTCTATTATATGAATAATATACTCCAAATTACCTTATATATATATATATATATATATATAAATCAATACCATATGAAATGCAACTGTATCTTATTAAGAGTCAATAATGTCTCAGCTTTTAATGGCAAGACGCTACATATTGATATTTGAGAACCCGTGAACTTTGGCACCGAAATGGAAATGGTTTGTGCAAAGTTTTCCTAGGGTGAGAAACCACAACCATAGAAAATAGGGTGAAAACTTTCTTTAGCTCAGAATTCAGAACAAATGACGTGCCAATTTAGAATTTAAAAATGATATTTGGATTTATGTGGAATTTTTGTTGAATTATGGAATATACATTTTGAGTCTTTATTGAATTCGCAATTCCTATTTGATTGGTACATGCAACAACTACTAAACAGAAATTGTTTCACCTGAACACGCATGACAAGTTTACTCTAGATTGTGACTTCCCTAGCATGTTGCATAAATAATGGCTTTTTAAAGAACTCCTTAAATCTAAAATTTAGCTTCATTTTAAAACCATATTCTTAATATGCATTGCCATTACGTTTTCTTACTATTTTTCTACAACTATTAGATGAAATGAAAAAACAATTTTGTAGATTTTCCCGTAAATGTGCACCATGTTTGGCAATGGGGTGTAGTTGGACAATATCTTAACATTAAGAATGTTGTGATAGTATTAATATATAGTTGCGTCAATAAGGGGCAGTAGAATAAGGAACAAGGAATTTGAGGCAAAGTTGAAAATGGATTGTTGGGCGGGGTACGGAGCTTGAAAAATAAATGAAAATATATTCAACAGGTCACAATCATCTTCTGCACTTCTAGCTGTGGTACAGAAGATGTGTAAAGATGGGAAGTTTAATAACGTTAGCAATTACTGTCAGGGGAATAAAAGAATGTTTAAATATATATATATATATATATATGATATTTCCCATCTAAAAATTCATAACAGTGTTTACATTTGGTCATGTCTAGCTAAAGTCGGCTATCAAGTTGTGCTTAGAGCATTAATATGCAACGCGGAAAAGCGGATTAATTGTATAAATATGAAGAGAAACCAGCATTAGAAAAGCAGTAAAAACCGAATTCAGGCATTCATCAATGCGAGGAATTTCACTGGTTATAAGATTTCTCGCAAATATATATTAATTTAAATCAAATGTCCATTATATGACAATTAAATAGACTTTGTTTAGGAATCTCATTATTATGGACTTCACTTATCTGGACTACTGATATTCATGGTTCTAGGATTTTTATACATGTGCCTGCAATGCGTCATCAGCCATAATCTTTGGCTTCATGGGATCATCGGGTGTTCTTTAAATATATTCAGAATGCTTCTCACTGTCATTCTTTTTGTTTGCTTTTTTGTTTGTAAGTGCTTCGTTTAATATGACAAGTTCTAAGGCTTACCATCATTAAAACTACTTGAATATTTATTTGAGAATTTTTAGGGCTTGGTGCTGGCTACACCTTAGAACAGAAGGTACCTAGTGAAAACTATCACTCTCTAGATTCAAGTGTAAGTACATGACATGTATGCAACACAATGTTATGTAAGTACATTAAATGTAGGCAACTGTTTAACAGAATGTTATGAAATTCAAAGCTAGGAATAATAAAATCAATGTCACTTAATGGTATTTATATATATATATATATATATATATATATATATTGCACAAAAATATTTTTAAAATTTAGTAATATTAAAAGTGCATAATGTTCAATTTATTTCAAAAATAATAAAATGATAGATACATTAGAAAATCAGTTTGCTACATATGCTGCCTTCTCTAATGAATACTCTTCGGTACTTGGCTGGTATGTAGATGAGTATAATAGAAAAAAGAGTAATTAGTCGCTTATTTCCGATGCCTTCCTAGGGAGTGGAAAAAATTATAGCAAATATAAGAGTTGTGGTATGTCTTAAGATGTGACATTTTTAACATAGCAGCACACACAATGTGAAAAACCTTTACGAATTTCAAGATTTTTAGTGAACGTCATTTCAATTCTGATTGTTTTATGAAATGACTTTAGCATATCTAAGGCATCGAAAATTAGAACAATTTCTTACCTTAATGTTCACGTTTCACAACATAATCACATAGTCATGCTTACAACATATATCAATGTATAAGGCAATTTTTAGCTATAACTTTCCAGTTGGTCATTTCTGCACTCAAAAATGGGTCTTCTTGATGCAAATTTTAACTTGGAATGGATATTAATCAAAGCATAATGGCGCAATAAGTTCCCTTATGGTGTTGTCTAAAATGTTTTGAAAAAAGTATTTGGGCCCCTTTGTTTTTTCAGAGGTCTAGGCCGCTTTAGCAACTTGCAGCGTAATATGAATGTAAACGTTGTAAGTACATGAAATGTAAGCAACTGTTTAACGAATGTTATTAAATTTAAAACTTAGAATATTAAAATCCATTATTCCAATGTTAACATTAAAATGTCACTTAGGGGTATTTGCTTATATATATATATATATATATATATAGATAAAAAATATTTTTAAAATTTAGTAATATTAAAAGTACATAATGTTCTTAGCAAATTTTCTTTAAAATTGCTCCTTAGCTCCAAACACTCTATTGTTTCTTTAAAGTCACCAACCGTTTTTTCATGTATTTCAGAAAATTTTCTTCTAGTCTATTTGGAAATTTGGGAATCCTAGGTTTTTGACACATCTATAGTTAAGTGTGCTTCCCTGATATGGTGAAAAATTTATGATGAAATAATTCTTGTGCTTGACATACTGTACATGAAAATATTAAATTTGTTCATTGGAATTTTTCAAAAAATGTTCAAATTTTCCGATTCCTAGTGTTCAAATAAAAAGACAGGCTAAAGGACATGTATGTGAGGCTCCCAAGAAAATGATTCTCTATCCATATCCAGGTATTTGATATGTTTGTTATTTAGTGAGATATGAGTGTTTAAATTTTTTTTTGCAGAATCATCACAAATTGCAGTGATAGGTTAATTGATGTTAAGAACTTACGACCCTTCATTGAGAATGTAGCAGAAATGAATACATTCAACTTCGTTGAGACCAAAATTACTGAAGACCCCGCGCGTAAAAAACATCAATGGTCATTCCAAATTAGTCCTTCCTCTTATTTCCTGATGAAGCCAACGAAACGATTTTGCCACATATGGTACTGTGCAAAGCCAACACCACTTACGAAAATTTGAGAAAAAGAGACCACCAGGCATTGTCCATGATTATTCTACAAATGGGTGATGCAACATGAAGACCTTTGAGCAATCGTTCTCAATCACCCAACTTCTTGGGAAGAGAGCTCTCCTAAGTGATAAATTTTCAGCCCAGCATTCTTCTCTAAGTGTAAACATACTGTGATATGAACATGATATTTACTTCATCAGCCGGATCCCAAAAGCAACACATTTTCCTCAGGCACTTGACCTGGCCATCCTAAAGTGTTGGTTTGAAATATGGGTATAATAGTCTCTGGAATCAGTCCTCCCTAGTCTTTCAAGAAAGCTTACCATCTGGCTTCTGAGCACGTTGTTATGTGCCCTTTAACCCAAAGAAGTGACCAATATGTTGCCAGATGACAGTATCAATACCTCTAACACAAGCATTTGCCAGAAATTGAATGGCGCATTGGTTAATTTTTTGAGGGAGAGGGGAAGAAAATTCACAAATTCAAGGCACATGAGAGAGAAAAATATTAACCATGAACTGGGAGTGACCAAAGCTACCGATTTTTCTGGGCGTGGAAACTACTAGTAGTGGTGTTTATACTGAGCCCCATCTGGGCATAGTGCTTAATTTCCCTTTAGTGATTCTGCGGCAAGTTTCAACCTGGCTATACAAGATCCATTCTACGTGTGGCTACTGTGCATTACAAGTTCAGAATTTCGGAATAATTATTTTTTTCTTAAATAGTATTTTTCAGTACAGTCACATTCCTTGGCGTACAAACGAAAATAGTATTTTTATAAATTTTAAAATAGGGTGGCAAATCCACCCAAAGCAAAAGATTCCAGTATGTCAAGTACTTCGAATAGCATTTAATTGCGTTATCTTTTTGCTGGCATATTCATCCATGATAACACTGCAGTAAAAATGTAATCAAGAATTTAAACAAAAATGAATTGGGGTATTCCAAGGGCTTCTAAATTATTTGGAAGCCCTTGGGTTATTTGGTTTCTACTGTAGGAAATATAAAAACATTCATCTAAAGTATTTTGTGAAGTGATGAAATTTGAAAAAAATATTCTTGGGCTTCCTTACATTATTAGTAATATAAATTAATGTGAGATACATGTAGATACATTTTTATAAAAATACATATATCGGGCTTAAGATACTATGGGATTTGTATCCACCCCCCCCCCC
>CABFPE010000007.1:114849-126978 GCA_900660155.1 Hofstenia miamia | reverse complement strand
TATATATATATATATATATATATATATATATTTCTTCTGTTTTAGCATATCTATGATAATCAATACATTTTCTGTTCAGCAATATAATTTTTGGTGATGGCACATTTCATAAGTATATAAAGGAATAAAACCCACAGCCTTATAATAACAGTTTTTTGCTAGTAATGATGTTCTAAAGCTATAATATTATGATGATGTTACTAATCAGTGTTGGAGCTGGATCGCTGAATTGAACCCAATTGGAATTTGACCATGTTACTCAGTGAGACCTAGNATAATGTCATGTGGATGAATTTTAAACTAACATAAATATATATATGCATGCTGTTTACATGCGAAATTTCATTATATTGTATTTTACTCAAATATTTAATAATCTATTCAATTATTATTCGTCTGTCAGAGCATGGAATAAAATAAAAAAACTCTACCGTACGCTATCAAAGGTTGCCAAAAATACAATTTTACACCAAAAGCAAATTACGAATTTATTGTTGCAACATGGCCAGTAACTCTCCGGAGAGACCAACAAATTTNCATGTTACTCAGTGAGACCTAGCAAAATTGAAAAATAAATGACTTGGTGACCTAGCCTGAAACATTTTTTAAGTGATGCTTGCAAGGTTTTGCTAAGTTCATACTTGCAAATGTATTGAATTGAAGTAGCAGAACCTGTTAGTTTTCAC
Source organism: Hofstenia miamia (assembly GCA_900660155.1). Lineage (NCBI taxonomy): Eukaryota > Metazoa > Xenacoelomorpha > Acoela > Hofsteniidae > Hofstenia > Hofstenia miamia. The sequence goes on along the minus strand of CABFPE010000007.1, from coordinate 126,292 downwards.
AAAGATTTAAATATTTCACCTCTAGATATGGAGAGAAATTTATTTGCAATATAAATTACTATTATCTCACAGAATTTATGATTATAAATAAAAATAATCATAGAAACTTCTGAGGTAAATGAAACTTAAAAAAATTAGAAATTTATTAGAAGTCTAATATTAAAACTTGTAAGTAAGAAAATATATGTTTTTGCAGACTTGACATGTGTTGACAATAGTAGACATAATAGGATTTCTAAAAGAAATGAAGTGAAAAATCTGACTAGTCGTCTACCTGGCCCACAAAAAAATATCTAATTTGAACTCTGAAATGCAAAATTTATGCTACTTTATATAGTATGCTTCTTACTTTTTTAGGAAAGCACAGAATTAATTTGCCATGTATTGCATCACAGATTTGCCTAGCCTGGTTGCTGATTACAAAGGAGAGGTAAGATTAAAAGTAATGTGTTCAAATATTATGTAGAATCGCGGGGTGTGTCTAGCAGCTCAAGTGGTACGAAGGTTGCAGAAGATTACCATCGCCAAGAGCAACCCGTTCTCTAACAAAACAAATGAAGATCGGTAGTTCGCCAATTTCATTGTAGAAAAAGTAATTCCAAGACAATATTCCAAGTAGCGACCAATTCACACGGCATTTTGCAAAAGCCAAGTCATTTGAATCCATCCTTACAATCCAAGGTGCTAATCATGTGTCTCAAGTTGTAATTTCTAGCTCAATAAAACAAATTTAGCTCTGTGTTTATCTTCTCAGCTCATGTAATAAAGATATTAAATAACGTGTAATTATCACGTATTCGTGTACGCCAATGGCATAGTATATTGCTAAAAGGGTTAGTAAATGATAAAATAATAAAAAAGCAAACGTTATCCAGCGAGAACGAAATTTATTTAACGTTTTGTTACATTGAGTTCCCTATTTATTACAAGAAAAGGTAAATATTTACCGTTTTCCAAAAGTTAGCTTGTTTCCCTTGCAAATTAACTGAGCAATTACACGTAATCTAAAGCTCGAGGGGACAATCACTAAATTCGAAATCTAAGTTCAAAAAGATTACAAATTAATAAAATCACTGAATTAAAGACTAAATAGCACCGAATTAATTGGAGAGTGCTTAAAATCAAACAATAAAAATAAATAAAGGCCCCGAGTGACTCTACATGCCCCCCATTGCATGGTTAAGGCTGCGGTAACAGTTGGACTGTAAGACCACACAACAACTTTTGGGCTTCTTCAATCATCTCTTTGGCCAATACATCATCCCAAGATGAAACCTCTTCATAGCGGGGTCGCCTAATGACCTGCATTAGTGCCTCCCTTTGAGTGACAGTTTCGCTGTGTAACCGGAAATACTTAAGCTCTGGTAACCTCGAACTGATGGGGCAGTTTCGACGCAGTACGTTTAACCTTCGGGTGAAAGTGTTGAAAAAACGCTTGTATAGACGGAGGCCCTTGAGGGCGATAAGGAGCATCATCAAGGAAGGCGCCAGTATCTGAGGTATGTGCGTCATCAGCGCTAATCTTGGTATCAGGATAAATGTGAAGGAAGACCTCTCTGAGAGATCCCATATGGGTAGTGTGATTGACAAAGAGTTAGCAGTATTTGTTCACTTGCTGCAGCGTCATCTCTTTGGGGTCTGTAATGCCGGCGCATAACATAGTAATGATCTCAATACGCTTGGTTACATCATAGTATCAGGTTATTGTCTCTGCTTTGTTGGCCCACATCAGGTCACCTCTGGCTTGGAATAAAATGACGACACGAGGGTCAAGTGAGTTAATAGTTCGGTGGATCTTCTCTAGCTGGGTAGAGATAGGCTGGCCTTTCTGAAAGATATCTTTGATAGTCAGTTTCCCGTTGATATACACTCGCTCTGGGTTACCACCTTCCAACAATGCATCACGGGTGTCTTTGTATTCCTTTGTTTGCATGGCTCAGTTGACTTCGGAGGCTGTTGAGATGTAATTAAGACGGTCGCTGAGATGGGCAGAAACTTTCTTCTTTCCACAGCGTACTCTCCATGACAGCAGAATCAGTGGTGTCATTAAACAAGGCGGTGGGATGCAGAGAAGGTTGTTTTTCTTGACGTTGTTTTCTAACTGGGAGAAACTGGACTTGCTCCAGAGGGAGGCTGTTCTGATCGTGACAGGATAGTTTATTTTGGCATCCTTGATGGAGTCCCAGAAAGCGCTGCGGAGTATGTGGCTCCATAAATTTTCAATTTAAGCAGTAGAGAGGCGAAGGCAGGCTGTGGTACATTCAACATCCAAGGCGAGTTGTCGCCCTGGCTATAGTAGAAGGACCAACTCTTCCTTAGTTAGCATCTCGGTGAGGCACCATTTCATGAGACCTAAGATGTCGTTGCCACTGTTGGGCTCGACAACTCTATCGACTATCTCTGGTTTCTCTGCAAATTCTTTAGGGCAGTGCTCAATCGTTAAGATTCGTTTTTTATTGGTAAGAGACCAAGCGGGCGTGAGCTTGGGTGAGACTGCGACCCCGGAAAACTTTTCTAGGTTGACAGCTTCAATGAGGGCTTTCATTGCTGGTGACACCTTGATAGCTGATGAGGATAAGAGCTCTTCCTCATGGTAGAATTGTTCGGGCGTTTTCATAGTTTGCCCTAAGACAGTGATTGAGATGATCTCGCCATCCTTAGTAGCTTGCCACTGGGTTTCGGTAAGTTTGCTGTACCCACAACCAGGATAATTGAGCTGCTCCAAGTAGAATAGAATTTCCGTGTGTGACAGAACGTCATAGTGGTCGACCAGCTCGATAAATTGCTTCGTTGAACCATATTCACATTGCATGAGTCGACGGGTGCACAGAGGTGCATATTCAGAACTAAAAGAAGGGAATTTGGTCTTGGTGGTGGCTCCCCACATGTACTTCTTGAGTGTGTCTGAAAAGATATTTAAGTCGGAGAAAGTGACTCCTAAATGGTTGACAATCATTTGTGGTGGAAGGCGACCAAGGGGTCCACTGGATCCAATGAGACAGGTTTAGAACTTCTCGAAATGTTCCATTGCTTTTTTAGTCTTCCCAGGAGAGGCAGGCAAGAGTGGAGCAGCCAGTTCTTAACTTTCCAGGTGGCAGGACCAATAGCAAGTTCATGGGGACATTGCTTTGCGAGTCTTTCTCTAGTGGACTTATCCATAGGTAGCTGAAGGTGAGGGTCGATGGTGAGGAAAGCAGCAAGAACCCACATGNTGCATCTATCTATTGCTTTGAGACTTTCTTAGAAACATTATAAATTTTTTCCATAGCATAAATATTCTTTTCAGGTCAACAAATGTCTAAATAGAATAATAAAGTTTTATTAAATTTCTTGAACATTTCATTCAGTGCTTGTGAAGGGTAAGTTTTAATCCAATTTTCATTTTTTAAATAGATTACAAGTTTTATGATATTTCTTTCTGACTTTTCCCTTAAGTTATTATGAGACAATGGTCAAAATATTTAACGTTTTATTACATTGAGTTCCCTCTTTATTACAAGAAAAGGTAAATATTTACCATTTTACAAAAGTTAGCTTGTTTACCTCACAAATTAACTGAGAAATTACACATAATCTAAAGCTCAAGGGGACAATCACTAAATTCTAAACCTAAGTTCAAAAAGATTACAATTTAATAAAATCACTGAATTAAANTTCCAGGTGGCAGGACCAATAGCAAGTTCATGGGGACATTGCTTTGCGAGTCTTTCTCTAGTGGACTTATCCATAGGTAGCTGAAGGTGAGGGTCGATGGTGAGGAAAGCAGCAAGAACCCACATGGCTCCACAGGATTGGATTGCTGGCGCGAATTTTTCCGAGAACATCTTTTCTGAAAAGTTTTGACAATCTTGGGTGTCATGAGACAAATGTAACTCAGCTAGCATTCTCTCAATGGATCGATGATATTGTGACATGGGGCTCTGAATGTTGATGGTAGGCCATTGTGTCTCCATGCTGCGATCTGCTTTCAAATTTGTCCACACCTCATCAATTTCTTGCAGAGTAGATGCGCTTTGTGAAAATGCAAAACTGACATGGAGGTCAGAGACATCAGAGCAGAGGCCAGGCGAGCTGATATTAATTGACTCTAGTGATTGAGCCTGGATGCATGTATCGATGATCAGACGAGTATCAACCACGAGATGGTGAGTTGGAAATTTCTTACATAAGAGCAGATCCGTGTAAATGATTTTAGTAGCTAAAATTATGTGAGTATTGTACATACTCATGGGTTGGTAAGAACTGCTATACAAAATGGTAAAGTTTTCCATGTGAAAGTGTAAACTCTCAACCTTGTCTGGGATGGTATCTTGATACTCTTCCTTTAAGAACATGACTAAATGTATCTTCTCCACCTTGGTGAGTTGATAGGTGATTTCAATTTTTTCCATTATTTTGGGGTGGTTCACCTCATTGACACGAAAAAAGTAAATGACTAACAGGTTGTCAAAGTTGATGTTGACACATTCAAATTTCTTTATTTTCTCTTTGCTGTTAAGAAACTGGCATAAGTGAGACAGATTGAAGTCGTCATTGAACATGGTATGAATGGTACTTCGCCAGTAGGGTTGTGCCATACCAGCTAACATTTTAGAGTCATAACAGATAATAGCGCTGATCTGGGGTTTACACTCTGCATTGATGATGAAGGGGATCAAGTCGACAGAACAGGTTAAATGCTTGGTGTTAAATGTTCATTGTAACCTATTCTTAGTCATTTCTGATATGTTGTCTCACACTAAATAGGCCACTTTCTGAGTAGCTATGAAATACGGGTGCAGAATCTCATTGCCAAACTTGGATGTTTTAGCTTTGCATTCTTTGGCTTTCTGGGACCTAATACTAGCTGAGTCTTGGGAGGACAGACCGGGACTAGGAGGGGGTTTCAAGTCAACACAGGGCGAGGTTATGTTAGACAATTGGGCAAAAGACACTCTATGCGCCTTGGATTCATGCACAGCACTCTATGCGCCTTGGATTCATGCACAGAGAGTTGTCTCTGTGCATAGGCATCCGAGGTCCGCTCCAGAGGAGAAAGTTGTCTCCCCTTGTAGTCGCAGCTGCTATGGGTGTCTTCTGCTGGGCACTCTCGCTTTCATGATGTGCCTTCATCTGATCATCTCAGCATTGTTGATTGCTTTGTTTTGTCTTGCAGGTTGATTTGCTGTCACACTCTTTGACTTGCTGGAGGTTGGTTCTCTGTTCTTTTCATAGTTGCTAAACAAAGAGATAAGATTAAGGTCCCATTCTTGGGTATTTAAATGATCTAAATATCTCTGATCTCTAGCTTTTCATTTAGGCAAAATATGAGTAGCCATAGTGTTGCTACTACTACCGAGGTTACTATCATACTCAACCTGCATAAGGTCATCTTCCTCACATTTGGTGAGGTTATCATAATATTCAATCTCATTAATGCTGTCATCAATGAGAGAAAACTCATTATTGTTGTCAATGACTGCATTTTGTATATCCTTAATCATTCATCTAAGTTGCTGAAAGTGGGCGACTTTACCATTATCTAATAAGTACCAGTGGTGATCTAGTACTTTAACTATTTTAAAAGGTCCTTGCCAATTAGTGGCAAGTTTTCAGACTTCATTAGTGTCAGTAGCCTGATGAAGAAAATAAGTGAACACAGCATCTCCTGGTTTATGAGGTTTGCCATACAGCTTTTTGTCAAAGATCCTTTTCTGGTGAATGACAGACTGATTGGTATTTCAGCAGATAGAGAGGTGCACTTCCTGGAATTCTTGCAGCATCCAGTTCACAAAATTCTCCAAGGTTGGCTCATTGTTATCCAGAAACATGATGGACAGGGGAGTGCTCACTTTGTGGCCAAACATGGCCTTGAAAGGACTGACTGTTTTTCGTTATCTGTCTTCTTCTGCACTGTAGCAGAACTAAAAAATGTTAAAGTTTTCAAAGTAGTTTGACCCATCTTTTGGGTCACCAGCATCTCTCTCAATGTGCATTGTATTCTGTAGCATATAAACAATGCTAATCACCTTCTTGATAATAAAGTTCAAATCATCTTCCAGGTCACATTTAAGTTTGAGGCGGCTCCTGATGTTAGAAGGAAATCCCTCACAAATTTACAAGAAGAGATGATGTCTTGAATACTCTGGAGTTAGCTTGCTGACATTGTATTATTATAAAATTCATACCAGAGCTAAAAGGGTTAGTAAATGATAAAATAATAAAAGAGCAAATGTTATCCAGTGAGAATGAAATTTATTTAACGTTTTATTACATTGAGTTCCCTATTTATTACAAGAAAAGGTAAATATTTACCATTTTACAAAAGTTAGCTTGTTTACCTCACAAATTAAGTAAGAAATTACACATAATCTAAAGCTCAAGGGGACAATCACTAAATTCTAAACCTAAGTTCAAAAAGATTACAATTTAATAAAATCACTGAATTAAAGACTAAATAGCACTGAATTAATTGGAGAGTTCTTTAAATCAAAAAATAAAAATAAATAAAGGCCCTGAGTGACTCTACAATTAATTGGACTGAGTGGCATATGCAAAATAAATTTGATTGCCTTTTAAATTTAATCAAATTCTCAGTTTTCCAAATTGATTGGACATATACACAAGAATGAGAATAACATAAATTTGTTAAGTTCACACTAATTTTATTGATTTTGATTTTGTCAAATCACTCCAGTTTAAGCTACAAATTCCTCTGTTTTTCTTGGATGAAGAACAAAATCTTATTCAGTAACTATATTTTTGAGGTGTCAACTATTAAGGAGATCATTAAGCTTCTAATGGAAAATATCAGAGATTTTCTGATACAGTTCATTTAAAGCTATGATAAAGAATTGAGCCCATTGCTATACAAGGTGACTTTCACTGTAGAAAAATGCAAATACCTAAGAAAGTAACTCATTTATTATTAGAAGATGTTAATGTGCTGTAGAAACTGCTGATGGGCCATCATTTAAAGGTTGGTGTGCTGGAAATGTATCATTATTATAATTTCAATTCATTTAGCCACATCATATACTATTATGCCTTCTTCCAAAGATCAGTGCACAATATCTAGTTTTTACCAGAAAATAGTATGACACTCTTGACTTTCTGAGTGTCTAGGCATGACAATAATCTGGTAAGCTGATCACAGAATGATTTTATGATTGTGTATACATGAATTCATGTGATATGATTTTTGATCTAGATATGCTTTGTGTTAACATTTTCTTCAGATAGCTTTTTAGCTCACACATATGCTGCTGAGTGAGTTGTAATGCATCTTCTGTATTGCCATGTACAAATTTTGCTCCATTACAGACAAATTTGGAGGGATCATAATTATATGGAATATCCTAAGCAGAATACATTGATGCCTTTCTTTAATTCTGTATCAGTTTTTCAATAGTAAACATCATTGATACACCAATAGTATAGGCAATTCATGCAGGTATTATCAATTATCCTATAAATATCCTCAGATATGCTTTTTCTGCTTAGCTCATGCTTCTGTGAATTACTGATAATAATCATTAAGATGATGCTCATAGCATCAAATTATAATTTCTGCTCAGGTTTCAACAGTTTTGTTAATCTTCTCATATAATTACTTCAGTAAGAAAATATTTATACAAGATGATTTTTCATTTTAAATACAGCACCAAATTGTATTTCTGTGCAAGTTGAATAGCTGTTAGCATTCTCACTGAAGAATGAATTATTATATTGTAATAGGATGGTATTTATAAGTTTGTCTCTTGTTACAGATATAATAAACTAGTTCTTTATATTGTCATGCCTTCTAATGTTCTGGGTATGGCTTGCAGGTAGTCACCATGTATCTTCTGCTAAGTACACCCACCCCTATGCTGCCTTTGTTTCTTCCATGTGCTTTGTTGTTGCATCAACTATTTTTTGTCAATAAACAGGATGCACTGGATTATATTAATTGAGTACTTATACTCAGGAGATATTCTAGTTCTAATTTGATGTCTTACTAAGAATATGCAATAGAAGCAGTTCCTCTAGATAAGAATAGTTAACATTGGCAGAAGCACATGCCAATGGGATACCCTGAAGTTCTCATAACACCTATGACAATTTGCCATGTGAGCATGAATGAACTCTATTGGACAACATCTAGTAATAAAATGATTTCAACAAATCTAAATTGAGCAAATTTATTTTTTGATCAAATTTTTATTTTTGATTTTTAGGATTTAAGCTGATATAAGTGATGACAAGAAAAGATTATTTTGTCAAAAACATTGCTTGACATAACTTATATCAACTTACCCAAATCCTAGAAATTTTATCAAAATATTAAGTTACTCAACTTAGTTTCATCACTAGATTTTATCTAATAGATTTCATCCATGCTCACATGGCAAATAGTCATAGTTGTAAAGAGCAATGCAGGGTGTCTCTTTGCCATAGGTTTCTTCCTATCTTAACTAATGATAAGTGTTTCTTGGGAGATCTAAAACTAACATTGTGTCTATATTCCTATATAAAACTCAGCATGTAGAAGAAGAAGATATTTCTATATTTAGAGGTGATTTGTACAATATAAAATAATGTTTACAACTCTAAATAGCATCAAAAAAACTACTCAAGTACAAAAAAATATATACAGATACACAAATTAATATTTACAAAGGCAATTATAACAAATGGCCTGGACTATGGCAAATTTATATGCAGTCAATTGAATAGTCAATATTATAAAATTTAAAACATTGCCATTTGTATTCAATTCTTTCCTTTGTAAAACTATGGAAATGTTTATTTATTTTGTCTTTGAATACTCTTATTTTATTGATTTGTTTTATAGATTTGGGGTATATTATTCCATATTTTTATTGATGCATTGAGAAATGAATTTTTTATTATTTTTTGTTATATTTAAAAGGTTTAATTTTTAGTGTTCTAAAATTGTGTCTAAATGATATTTTTGAGGATAAAACATTAGATTTGTTATAGGGAACAATATTATTAAACATTTTAAAGTAGTTAAAACATTTTTATAAATTATACACTGTGGATTTAGAAAAGTTTCTATTAATTTTTATATTTCTGCATTCTTGTTATGTAAATAATTAACTGCTATTTTTATAGCCCAATTTATTTGTACATTGATTTTATTCAAAAGTTGTTGATTTATGTCAGTATATAATATGTTTCCATAATTAAAGTGACTTATTATTAATGTGTGAATTAATTGAATCTTTGCTTTGGTTGGAAGTTGTTGAAATATATTGCTGAGAGCCTTAATTGAAATAGCCATTTTCTTTAAAGCTTTATTTAAAGCAATTAACGTATTCTTCTTTATACACATCAAGGAGGTAAATTTTAGTCTCTAATATTCATTTTATCCATAGAGTTTTTCAGTTGTTAGATTTAGAACTAAATATACAAAGTTGGTTTTTAAATGAGTTTATTCTCACCCTAATATGCTACATGTTGGGTGTAGAGCTCAGCCTTCAGGGATTTTATGGCAAATTGACTTATGTGAAATAAATAGGATAGTATTGTCAGCATATTGTATGACATTATGTGCAGTCTGATTGCTCAAATTGTTTACATACATGTTGAATACTAATGGTCCTAAAATTGTTCCTTGTGGAACACAATTTATAATAAAAATCTAGTCAGATAAAATTCCATTTAGCTTGACTCTTTGTCTATGATTATGAAGATAACTAACTATTAAGTCTGTACTTTTGTTTGTGAAGCCATAATTTTTATTTTTTAAATTAAATTTTATGGCTTATAGAGTCAAACAGCTTTGATAAATCTAAACATGCAACTGCTGAAAACTCATCTAAATTTCTCCAATGTTCTGTAGCTGTTAACAAAGCATCATTAGTAGATATATACTTATGGAAACCATATTGATTTTGGGAGTACAGATTATGTTTACATAAATGTTTGTTACTTTGATTAAAAAGAAGTCATTCAAAAATCTTACTAATTGGTAATGTAACAGAAATAGGTCTATCATTTAAACAATCTTTTGGGTCATCTTTTTAAATAATGGAGTAATATTTGCCAATTTTAATTGAAAGCTTAATGGATGCATTTATAATGTAACAAAGTGGTTCAGCAATTATATCTTTAGCAATTTTTAGATACCAAGATGGAATCATAGATTTGATAGATTTGATAATTTCTAGCTTAGTAATATATCTGAAATTGAAAAACAGAGCTATGGGTTGCATTTTATTGCTAGGAAAAGGAGTATTTATGCCATTATAATTGCCTAAGTTGCCAAATACTTCATTAAAAAAATGTTGCTCATGTTCTATTCTTAATGACTATCTTTCCTTTATACTTAATTTTTTCAATTTTTTATTTTTTCTTTGTTTCTTATTTAGCAAATTATTTATGAAGTCACATTTACCTTTTTGAGGAGAGATATTTTGAAATTCAAGACAGGAATATTTGTTATACATTTTTCTTGTGTAAATATTACACATATTACATGCATTTTGTAAGCATTATAATTGGTTGGTGTTTGACAATTTTTGAATTCCTTCAATTTAAATTTCTTTTGTTTGATTAACTCTATGCATTTTGCATCTATCTATTGCTTTGAGACTTTCTTAGAAACATTATAAATTTTTTCCATAGCATAAATATTCTTTTCAGGTCAACAAATGTCTAAATAGAATAATAAAGTTTTATTAAATTTCTTGAACATTTCATTCAGTGCTTGTGAAGGGTAAGTTTTAATCCAATTTTCATTTTTTAAATAGATTACAAGTTTTATGATATTTCTTTCTGACTTTTCCCTTAAGTTATTATGAGACAATGGTCAAAATAAGGAAATTCAGAGCAAATATATTTATATAAAGAGTTGTTATCTGAAACCATAAATAATCAATCAAGGTTTGACTATTTGGAGAAATTCTGGATGTAATACATTGATTTATTAATGTAGAATCAGTGGCTGGTAGGAAAACTTAACTAGAAACTTAATTGACTCCACAAAAGGTTTAGATAGCGTTTACAGAACAGCCACAGTTCCGGGAAGGGAGTAACACAGAATTTATAACATATAGATGTAACATTGGTAATTCATCCAAGTAACAGAACTACTTTTAGGTAAGAACCAAGATGACCAATTCCTATGGCTTCCAGCCAAAGCAGAACATCCAGAAGTAAAGTGCTTAACCTATTGACTGGTGCTACCCTATTTGTCTCACTTGCTTAATTTCTATCTCACTTCAAAAATACAAACTCTCATTTTCATTGTTATCTCTCAGCTCACTATTAAATAATCTGTAATTGCCAGATATTCATCCTGCCAATGGCATGGTATCATCACAGTGTTAGGTTTTATCAATGCATGTATGTGTTGAAATACGAACGAGAGATTTATTATTTCCTTATACATAACTGTATACATAACTTAATGAACCACAATTCGGACTGGGTAGTCAAAAGACCCCCAGAAGCA
>CABFPE010000007.1:81536-100119 GCA_900660155.1 Hofstenia miamia | reverse complement strand
ACACACTTAATCATTTGGCACTGCCACCTCTGGAAACACTCTACAAAGCATTCTTCCTTCAGGTCCCTCAGCTGCTGCGTCACTGCACTTTTGATGTCTTCCACAGATGCAAAATGTCTACCCTTCAGTACAGCTTTCATTTTTGGGAAGAGCCAAGCATGTCACCTGTTTTGAGGTCAAAAAACGCCGCACACTCAAGGCTGTGTGTGCAGGCGCATTGTCATGGTGCAGCATCCATGATTGGTTCTCCCACAAATTGCGTCTGCAGCGCCTGACTCTCTTGTACAATCGAGCCAGAACTTCCTTGTAGAAGTGCTGATTCACAGTTTACCCCTCCGGCACGAATTCGTGGTGAGCAAGACCTCTTCGATCAAAAAATGTGATCAGCATCACCTTGATTTTCGACTTCGACATTCTGACCTTCTTTAGTCTTGGCAATGCTGGAGTCTTCCATTGCAGGCTTCGCCTCTTTGTCTCTGAGTCATGTTGAAATACCCATGTCTCATCTCCAGTAATTACTTTTCCAAGGAAATCCGGTTCCTCCTCAATCATCTGTATGATGTTTCTGCAGACATTGATGCGGTTGTCCTTGTGATCATCAGTCAGCAGTTTTAGTACCATCTTGTCACAGACTTTCCGCATTCAGTCAACATGGTCCGAACTGTCTCCCTGTTCATCCCCAATTCATAGGAAATCATCCGAACAGTCAGTCTCCCATCTCCACCCACCATGCGATTCACACGGTCTATGTTGTCTACAGTTTTGGATGTGGAAGGTCGTCCTGAATTCGGGTCATCTTCAACATCCTCACGGCCACTTTTGAAACGCTTATGCCACTCGAAAACTCTTGCGCATGACATGCAGTCATCTCCATACACATTCTGAAGCATTTCTAAACATTCTGTAGGCTTCTTCCCAAGGTTTAAAGGGAATTTCAAATTTACTCGTTGCTCCATAAATTTGTTGTAACAGATTTCTGACAGACACTGACTTGTGTGTGTTTAAATAGCTACAGAATTTCAATGAAAGGAGATACTGAGACCATATTACGTCTTTAACATGGCGTGATGTTACGTATCATATGACACAACTGACTGGCCAATTGCAGGCCAGTTCTTACTGTGACAGACAAAGTCTCGTTTCTTTTTTGTCACACCTTGTATAATATGATATTACCATAATAGCAAGTGATGGAAGTGTTTCTTCCATAGACTTGTGAATTGTTGTAGCAAAGAAATTTTTAATGGGATATTGATGCGTCTATAATAAACTGAATTCAACTTTTGAGAATGTCCAGCTTCAAAAGATATTCTTATTTTCTTAAAAGCATTGTCAGTATACACATTATCTTTAGAACCTGATGCTGGAAAATCTTTAATTCCACAAAGCAGAATCCAAACAGAAATCTTGTCCTTGTTATTACTAGAAACACTATTTATGATGCACAGTTGCCATTGAAAATATGTTTGTTTACTACAGCACTTAGTAAACGTACAGATAGCATCAATATAGCATAAAAGTTGTTTTGGTTCTTTCACTAATTTATTTAATATTTTACCTTGATGGTACCCACTGAACACCAAATCTTTTTTCATCATCAGCTGTTGATAGAAAATATGACACATTCCTACCTACAATTTCATTAAGGTTTTCAGAAAATTCTGTATTTTCAGCCTCTTGTACTAAAAATTCTTAATGCCTCATTGGGTACATCTTTAAATGTTGGAAGAAATGTACAGTTTCTCTGAATTATATTAATTGCTTCAGTTGCCGTGTCCTAGTATTTGAATTAGTTTTTTACCATCAACTTGTCTCATTCTTACAAATTCCTTACGAAAGGAAAATTTTGATAGTGCTAAGAAAGTAGGGCAAACCCATATTGGAATTCCTGAAGGAGGGGGTAATTGCAAACAGTCTCCATTATCTAAAATATAGACTCCTCCAAATGGAATATTTTACTCTCTTAATACCCGAAGAACTAAATCTATTGCACACCAAACTTCAAATGGTATCATTCCCACATCTTCAAAAGATAAAATATCCAATAGTTTAATGAGACAATTGCTCAGAATCTCTTTCTAGCCTTTGTATACTCAATGAAGCAAGCTGGTCAGACAAATTATGTGATTTATTGTTAATTGCCGGAAATCTAAATAGTTTACTAATATACAAACCGCAAATTCGCGCAGCATGCTCACTTGCCAATGCAGTTACTATTACTGTAGCACCCTTTGATAAAGCATAAAGCAGCAAAGTTGATATCAGATATATTTTTCCTGTTCCAGGAGGCCCACTTATTATCTAAACAATTGATTAGTTACTAATAATGAAAGTTTTACCAACCTGAAATGGAATAAAAATTTTTTCACCATAAAAGTATGAATTCATTGAAGTTTTGTTTGCATAAAATGTATTGATTTGTTCCATAAATGACTCAACAGTTTGAAAATCAGCTTCCTCATCACAGGCTCCCAATCTAATGAAAACTCATGTGTGCTGTTGAGAAAAGCATCTTGTAATGGTAAATCACCTTGAAATATCTTCATTAAGTTTGTAATTTGATTTATTTTTACAGACATTAGAAACTCATTTGTTTTTTCCGTGAACATCTGTTTTTATGATCCTACTAAAAACCGCAGGAGTTTCCATGAAAAATATTTGCCCATTGAAACAATCTTTTCAATAATTTGCCATTAAATACTTATCTTCAATTCTGGTTCCACCATGATGATGAATCAAGTCATTCAAATAGTATTTGTACAAAATTGAAAGGGCATTTTCAGAAGAAGATTCTTCATCTACAAGATTTGCAAATTTCATAGACTCAGATAAAGTCTTGTTGTGAAACAATTCGTACGCAATTTCATATTCACTTTGAATCAATAAAATGTGAGTAAGAAAAACAATGGGATTTGTAGGCTTTACAAATGGACATACAACTATTGCATTTGTAATGTTTGTCAGATTTTTTGCCTTACTTATGAATGGACTATCATCAGATAAAATGCTTTCAATAAATGAAGCAATGTTCGTTACCATTTGATTATCCTCGGCATGATTAGATTTAAAATTGTCACATTCAGTCAAAAAATTAACCACAGCAGATTACCTTAATCTGACAACTCTTTTAAAACCATGAATCCATTTAGGAGAATTTAGTTCTTTACAAATCTCTTCTGTAATGAACCATGAAAAATAATCAATCAATTTAACAAAAAGTAGAGAAGGTGGTCTACATGAAAAGATGGTAATTGAATCTGGAGCTAACTTACTTTTTCCTGCTTCTCTTATTGTTTGCATTTAGCAGTGTGTAAACTGTTTCCCACAGGTAAGTTTACTTTTTCCTCATTTGTAATGAGATTGGTTTTATTTGAGAAAAATTTACCCTGTTCTTTTGGAACAGTTTGAATATGGACAAAATTGAATGTTATCCTGATATATTCATTGCCTAGCAAATAAGAGTATATTTCTACTAATGAAATGAGTCGATAATGATCATCTTGTCTCTGTTTGACAAGTATAGCTTGCACTCCTGGCAGTTTTTCATGCTCAACTTCGCCAATCCTTATATTTACTTCATCAACTTTATCAGTGGCCTTAACAAAGAACTTGCTTTTCTCCTTTAGAGTGAGATAACTAGACATCATTCTGTCCATTGCTAGAACATTGCAGTTACTAATTAATAATTTTGACAGTCTTGTCACGGAGGGACAAAATGTTCATCAGGTAAAGCATGATATGACCATCGTTCTCTGATTCGCTTTGACTTTGCCATGTAGACACTATCAGAATACCTATTGGCCCTGCATTCTAGCTCCATCTTTTCTAACAATTTCCATACTTTGTGAAATTGTGGAATTTCTACATAGATTGGCTCAATAATATCAGAAGGATACTTCTGTATTCAACATATTGGATTATCATTGTTATCAACTACTTTACAGCACAGGAACTGGGCCTTCTCACAACTATGTGATTGCCAGGCAATTATTTCATTATACATTTCCCAGAACTCATTTTCACACTCATTAAACATACTCTAAATGCCAAATAATTCCTGGAGATCTCTTAAAAAGCATCTGCTTGAGCATGATATTAGCTTAGCCATTTCCTTGGCGGTTTTTCACAGAACAATATCAAGTGGAAGTGTGGTAGATTCCCACGCTTTGGTTGGAACTCATAAGTGCCCAATAATCCAAAATAGTTCCAAGCATTTTTTATTGTTTGAAGTATGACAAAAGACTGTCAATTACATGCACCCAACATCTAATCATTAAAGCTAAGCTACTCTCTAGCAATGCTATGTGCAGTTTCTTCATATAATAAATTATTAGCTTTTTGAAGTGTGGTAGTCCATCTAGTAAAAATTATTGATTGATTCTGAAATCTTTCTAATACCAGGCATTTTCTTCTGGTTGCATGTTAGTGTAACAAAAAGTGATATAACATGATCTCTACTTGCAGCAGAAAGCTCAGAGACGCGTGTTTCACACTTGGATGAATCCATAGATCTCATAACTTCATCTAGGTGATCTTTAGACTTAGTATTTGTAAACTCACACAAACCTCTTTCTAGTACCCTTCTTGAATCATTGCGATTCAAATTCATATTTACTATGATGTCAAATAAGAGGCTAGCAAGATTTGACTGCTTGAAGCTATTGAGAGGTCTACATTGTCTTTGCAAAATCTGGGCATCACTATTTAAAACCAAATGCATTGGTTGACATTCGTTGCCAATATGTGTAGGAAGACTACCAGAATCTGTTGTTTCAAATACATTATCATCATCCAAACTGTCCAAGTAATACCCTGATGATCTCAGAAAGTCCTCTTCATCAATGGATGCAACATTTTCAGTTGAGTCATCTGAGTGATAAACAAATTCAGCATAAGCTTCTGGATGTGGAAAAATGGGAACCCTCGCATCTTTTTCTACAGAATGTACTTTGCATTAAGATGAACTACACCATACATCAGGCCAAACCCATTTTGCTTTAGAGTTGCATATTACTCCATCCTCTCTAAATGAGCATTTTTTGTAGGTTTGCTAACTTTACACAAAAACAAACTGTGTTCAGTGCCATAGAAAGTAGTTTGATCAGACAAAAATGAAAAGTAGTCTAATTTCAAATTTTTTTTTCAATGTTGGTAAACAGCTATGCACCATAAATCTCTTACAGCTGTATATTTATTAAAGTCCTCTAATTTAATATACTCATTAATATGATACATCCACCACTCACTTTGTTGATTTCCATGCCGAATTAATGTTTGATTTGAAGAAATGGTGCATCTCAGCTCAAATAATGTTTCACAGCATTCAATTTCTTGCCATCATCAACATTGTGGAAACACTTATTCTCAAATGAATTCATAAATTCCATCTTAGTTATAAAATTAATAAAAAGCCACATACTTGAAGATAATTTACAACTTTCTCCTGATCACAAACTCCAATATTGATATTGTTTCTTGTCATTTGCCTTGATATAGACTTAATATTTTGAGATTTTTCTTGCACACAATCAGCTAACAGACTCAAGTTTTGTTTTTTGATTATTCTTTGAATGTTGTAGCAGTAAGAAATAAATATCTTCATTAGCTAAAAATATTAAAAATGTATTTGTCTGCCACTTTTGTAGTGTTTTTATCAGTGGAATTGGTTGTGCACCATATTCTATATCAATCATCCTATGTGAATATATGATGGCACGTGGTATTTTTTCTGATAAGTCTTCTACATCTAGATTTAATGCAGCCCCTCAACAACTTCATCAATTTCATTTTTTGTTAGTGCATATTTCACAATATCTTCATTAGTTAATTGCTCCAAGTACTTTTCTGAGCATTCACCTTTCCTGCATACTTCCTTTGCATTAATGAGTATATCATCTCTGCATCGGAGCTGTAAATACTCAGATGTGTAAAGAACAGCCTGCCAATCATTTATGTTCCAGTTTGGCTTTGTATATAATCTTGTTCTTGACATTCCATTGAAACTGCCCACAGCTCTTACTAAGCGAACGAGTGCACTGTTATATCTGGGTTATGTAGATCTAACAGTATTTAGCGCAGTTTTTACAAGACCAAAACTTGTGTGAATGGGTTATATTGATCCGAGCATGGGGTTCTCTGGTCGATGCACTATAATGTTGGTTACTCCATTACCATGATTGTGGCACATGGCAATACATAAGCCTTTTGAATTAACAGCAAGTCCAGGCTTTACAGTTATCCCATTGCTAGTTTTGGCATCTAAATAATTGCTGATAATTCCCCTTTAGTACTTAAATGCACTGGAGTTTTATAATGAAAAATTTGGTATAATGTGATTAATAAAATGTGAAAATTTTATGAAACTTGCTTCTGACACAAATTCCCATGCAGAACATGGGCATTTAAAAAAAGTAGTGGGTCTTCTTCCAAACATTTACTAAAATCAGCATCACTTCTAAATTGAAGTTCCTTGTTATTATCAGAGATGTATGTAAACAAAGGTTCACTTTCATGGCATATCAAAATTTGTGAAAAAACGGATGCTTCACTATGTATATGCTACAATCTCATTGTATCTGGCAGGCAATTCCAAAGTTTCTGTGAGTTGTTGTCAATCGCCATAAAAATTGTGTATAAAACACTGGGCCACACATCACTCCAATTATTGCTTTTAATGTTCATGCAAATGTAATTTCTAAACTCCTGACAAACTGTCATTTCACCTGGTACGTTACAAGGATTGCTTCCAAATTTTCGTTTTGCCAAGTTCTTAGATATAACAAATATATTATTAATTGATCTGAGGCATTTTGTCATTTAATTCATTAGCTTTGTCAACAGTTGGCTCACTTCGTAATTGTTCAAAAACAATATTAGTCTCATTTATTACAGATGTTGATTTGATAGAATTTACTCTTCTGCAATGAGTGCAGTCACCATTTTTAGAACTAAAAAAATGGCATTGAAGACACCTATTTATAGTACGCCGTATTGCTCTATGCTAAAATTATATTGTTAAAATATTTTATTCATAAAACCTGCATGATGTTAAATTTTAACATGTAATTCAATGACATGTTGTATGAAAATGAACATAATTTAGATTCAAGTTACTTATTATTTAACACAATGAGACTTAATATTCAATTTTCAACAAGTATATGTTTTCCACAACCTAAACAATGCGAATGCGAATATGAAACGAAATTACCAGGCTTTCCAATGTTACATCTAATACTTAATTGCTCACTGCAAAACTCTATTCATTAATACTTTACTTGTATACTCTATATAGTCTACACTAAATTACAGGGGATTCAGTGTAAAAATCAATATATCACAATTAAATCAAAAGGGCGGTATAATAAAATAGTCAAAACAAAAACTTTATTTCAGAACACATAACAAATGAGCAAATTAATTAATAAATTGAACACTACTGTACTCTAATGTAAATTATTTGAATTATATTTATTGAATAACAAAGTTAAACTCAATATCAAAATTAACTGAATAGAAAATAAAGGAATATATGATTAAAGAAAACTGAAAATCAGATTAATCATCAGATCCTGGCTCATCAACATGCACATAGTCAATTCGATTGGAGATTGCAATTCTTTCTGTGAACCATAACTTAACTATATGCATGTTTCTTGGCTCCTTTATGATGTTTTCTTCAGTTTTACTAGGAGGCTTCAGCCAGCCCACAACATTTGCTCTGGTAAGCTCATTGCAGCTTCAACATATGATATTAGTCTATCTTCAAAATCCATTGGATCAAAGTAGTCTCCATGGATCTGAAATAAACTTGGATCTATGAAAAAAAAATTTTTAATTTTGTGGAAGCTATAGTGGCAGTGAGATCAATCAGCTCATTCCTACATAACTCAGGTGTTTCGATTTCCATGTTAATTGCAAATGTATTCAGTGCTCTAGACTCACAGCAAATGCAATTATCATCACTTCCATCACATAGTTTTCCTGCTCAGAAAGCCTTCTTTATTGTGGCATGAATTACATCTAAGCTGTTTGATAAAAACTTAAACCACTGAAAATCTGCACTTTCAACAGCAAATGGGGGAAGTCAATTTCCTAAAGCATGAGATCAATTAAAAAAATTATAAAATTACATACATCCTCTAGTGGGATTATTGGGTAATAAAATGAAATCTTAGGGGTTGCAGTTCCAGTAATTATACCGTCATATTTGGGCAAAAGAATGGCACAGATTGTTCCCAATTCCCAATTAGTACCGGCTTGATTCAGAAATAAAACTAGAAAATTCAAAGCTATTACCAAATAAACAAAAATTAAACGAAGTCACACATTGCTGCTTATAAACAAGTACAAAAATAAATATGCACCAGCGGTAGTGCACAGAGATGAGGCCTGACCTATGCTAGGATCCCTTTGGAGATGCAATTGATTCAATGCAATAAGTAATTATTTCTAGAATATTTTGTTTATTAACGTCGCAGAAACTATTAAACATATGGGGCTTATGGAGCAGACAGGCGGGACATTCAAGAATGAGGTGCTTAGGATTTTCATTAAAGGATTCGCATAGCCTGCATAGAGGCGAGTCTATGCAGCCTGAATTGAAATAAATATCGCGATGGAGCAAGTGATTTGTGAGAGTTTTGTACCTCAGCGTTTTGTAATATGGGGCGCACGTGGACGTATGATGTTAATTAGGTGGGGTATAGAAGTGTCCCAGTACCTACTAGTGTTTTTGATTTACCTAGATTTTTCTTTTATTATTATATGGGCGACTTAACCGAGGCATGTAGCTGAAGACTACGGCCCTGTTTTTGTATGATAAAATTACTAATAAAATCAACATTGGGATTCGAAATGTCATATGCAATAGCATTGCTAAAGTAGTTGGCGCAACGCCAGTAGCGGCTTTATATCTAAGTTAGCATGAATGGGGCTTATTTGGAAATGTAGGTCCTTAAGTTTTCGCAAAAGGCGGGCGAAGTAGGGCGAGCTATCCCTTAGGAAATATATAATGTAAATGTCTGAAAGCAAGCTTTCTAATGTGGAGTGTTTATTATTATGTAACAGTATTTGGCTGGTCGAAAACTTGGCTGGATGGGGCTCCTCAAGCGAGGTTATGTCTCCGAGCAGGCGCAGTTGTGATAGAATTGGATGGCCTCCAGTTTGGGGAGACGAATCCCCCCTTCTTGGAAAACCTTATTGATCACGGTTTGTATGGGGCGATATAGGATAGTGCCTACGCACGTGGCGTATCTTGCTTACAATAAATGCATTGATTGCCTTAGCTTTGCCATAAAGAGAAATCTTGCGACTTCCGACAAAGCTAAGGCATTGTGTATTGTCGGACAGAAACCTATCGTAATCAATACTAATATTATTTTTAGCATTCAGGCGGACACCGAGAATGTTGACATACTGATGGTTACTAACAAAAGGAGTTCTCCACCATTGGGCACGATTAAGACCAGTAAAAAGGATTTTGAAATATTAATTTTCTCATTAGACACGGCTCTATACCTATCTAAGGTTGTAAGAACATGCTCAATACTTTCCTGAGTGGTGACAATGAGGGTAACGTCGTCAGCAAAAGCCAGGGTTTTACACAGTCCCTAGTTGGAGGCGTAAGCCTTTAATCTTATTATTATTGCGAATTTCATTTAAGTGGATGGCGTTGGTCATGTAACCATTTATTAAAACGTATGATCAATTATTATTGTAAAGAGCCCTAATGAGTTTTATTATGAAAGGCGGAAAGTTCATTGTTTCCAATACCTTGAAAAGGTATTGGTGGCTGAGGCGGTCGTAGGCCTTGCTTAAATCAAGTGAGATAATACCAATACCTTGCTTACTAAACTTCGCAATTTCTATTATATCCCTGACATGTTCATATACCCTTTTCACCCTTTAATGAAACCGGTTTGTTCCGGATGAATGTATCTGTGTATCACCTCGGAGATTCTATTGCTGACGACGTAGGAAATGATCTTCAGGTCCATATTGAGCATGAGACAGCGCTCCAGGAGGAGATATCGGTTAGGTCTTTTCCCTGTTTAGGGATAAGTTTAATAAATGCATCTGAAATATTATTATGAATGAAACCCTTAGAAAGTATACTGTTAACTAAAAGTAAAAGAGGTTTAACAAGTAGGTGACTAAAGCACTTGGAATTAATCCCGTTCAATCCTGGAGAACTCTTCAAGTTAGAAATCGCATCAAATATGTCTCCCTCCCCCAGGGGTTGGTTCAGCAAAACGAAGTCATCTTGACTAATGGCAGTGACGTCTAAGCTCGTAACTGGATGGGTTTGCTCGTGGGCATATGTATGGGCGAAGTGGCGGTGTGCAATTCTTAATTTGTCTTCTGTCTTGTAAGACAGGTTAACGTTTGTGTCAGTGAGGGCAGGAATGTTTGTTTTTGCTAAGCGATTCTTAACGAAACTTTTAATTACGTGATTTCATAATTGATATTATTTACATATTCCAGCTGAATGTCAGCCAGGCGCTGATATTCCTCATTGACTTGAGGTGATGGTCGCCTCAATCGAATGGTAGTATTCAATGTTCGGATTATCTCGTATCAATTTAAGATAGCTATTAAGCTTATTTAAGGTCCTACGGTAGCGGGTGGTGAGCAGCTTTTGCTTATAAATTAGGGTGTTACGAATTTGCTCTTTCGTATGAGTCCAGTCCTGCTGGATGGTGTTAATATTCAAGTCTGTAAAGTTGGTAGAAAGTATTAGCGTAATTTCATTATGGCAGGAATCGAGTGTATCCGAACTTAGACGCCAGATGCCAGGACCAGGTGTCTCCGACAATGAGACTGTAGTGACCAGGGGTCTATGGTCTGAGACATTGAGTTCCAGTATCTCGCTGGTAACTAACTGCACAGTATTGGTTGCGAAGCAGTGATAAATACAGGACTGGTAAGGAAGACATTTAGAGGTAAAAGGTTATTACATTTATGAGCTGTATCGACTAGGGAGAAAGGGTCAAGTAGTTTTTTCTTAAAATGTTGCCAACGCGAAACACTTAAATTTTTCGACGTGGTGGAATTAACACTTTCATTAGAGAGATAGTGGAAATTTGAATCCCCCCCCCCATGATGACAGCGCGTAGATGATATTTAGAGATAAAATCATTGATACTGCAAACAGTACATTTGTGTTGGGATCTACTTAAGCAGTAATTAATATACATGGTATTATCAGAGGCCCTCAAAATTTGGAAATTAGTGTCCGAGTGGACTGCTTCTATCTCTAGCGATTTAGATATCAGAGTAACCAGGCCACCTTTAGAGTGACATGACCTACGTTCGAGTATTGTGTTATAGTTATAAAAGTCAAGTAAGGCGCGACTGTCATCGTCTCTTGCAGGAAAGCTATATCTACCTTATGTACTTTAAGGGTGCTAAGCATGGTATTAAATTTATTAGGAGAGTTTAAACCATTTATATTAAAAGTTAAGACAGTTTCAATATTGATCACTAAAAAAAGAGAAACGAGGAGCATGGCAGATGAGAGATGTTGCAACCAATACTGCATGGACTAGTTGGGTTTGCCACTGTGTAGCCTACCTCCGGGTTCAGGGGCGTCGGGCTGGGGAGTAGTGGCAGCGGGCTGTGACTTGGGGGCAGGGTGGGAACGAGACTGCGGCTTAGGCTAGGGTTGGGACGGGGCTCCGCTGGGGCTACTCTTGGTTTCTTGGTCTTAGCGCATATGCTAGAGCTGGACGCCGTTAAGGCCTTAGACTTAGGAGCAGCGATAGAGGGATGTTCGTTGACCGACGAGTCTGAAAGCTCGCCATCACTAAGTTTGGTGATAGTGTCCGAAGCTGTGTCAGAAGAGGCAGAGGAGGAAGAGGAAGCCATGGCAAGTGTTTCAGCAGGCAAGGAAGATGGAGATTTTGACAGAGAAGAGTGCAGGAGGATTACCTCCGCGTATAACTCAGACACTATCTTGTTTGTCTTGATGGGTGCGTCTTGGTAAGGATAAAGACACCGGCTCTTTTATCAAAGGCAACCCAATCGCGGAGTTGCTTTTGCTGGTAGAAACTGGTAACTTCTACCTTGATCGAGAGGGTCTTTTGATGGCCATGGCTCTCGTACAAGAGTGACTTGATGGTGAGATCGCCAAGGCCAACGCACCGCTTGAACACAGCGTGAGTCTGCTGAAGACTTAGGAATACTGGAAAGTTAGAGAGCTTGATGGAGAAAAGCTTAGGAAAAGACGGAGAGGTGAGCAGAGAATGGACATAGTGATGATGGGAGCCCAGAGGCTTGATTGTGTGAGTGTCAGTGACAGGAATAGGAGTCAGATAGAGCCTGGAGGAGACGTGTCGAAGGTTGGCAGAACAGACGAGTTGTAGTCCAAATCAAATTTTGGTTGGGTCTGCTGCCGATGGTATTAGACATTTCGAAATTGAGAATTGCTCAAACGCGGGAACATTATGTTCCTGAAAGTACTTAATTATGGATGTGGATAGAAAGTTGTATCGCCTTTCGAAGTGGCTCATCCTTTCGCGATAGTTCGATATTCGTGATAGAGGAGATGGGACCTCTTTAAGCGGGATCTCGGTTCCTATGGCCGGAGCAGGGCTAGCGGTGACTTTTGCAAAACTGGCTTGCTTAGGAGACGTTGAGGGCGACGGGGCTGCGGACGCGGCAGGGGACGCGACAGGCGACAAACCTAGAGTGGGGGTACCTAACACAGGTGACCTCATCTCACTATCAGAAACTGGCATCCTAAAGAAAACAAGAACAAAAATATACCCTTGTTCTTTAAAGATGTATCGAATGTGCGATGACGGAGGTATTGAGGGGGTACTCCAGCTACCAAGCTAGTGTCAGTTGGGGAGAATCTGTCTTTCGTGATATCACAGGGAAAGAGCGTAACTGTGGTCCAACAAATGACTAATCTTATTGTATTCACTTGCAGACAAGTTGAGGTAACTTTTTCTGAGTAAACTTTGGCGCCTTCCTTTGCTACTAATACCAGGCCGCAAAAGAAAGCAGCAAATAAGAGTAAATAACACTGAAAGAGTGACAGTGAAATAACCAGAGAAACTACGAAAATACGCGTAAACACTGTGACCGTGTTGAGCGTGGGAAAGTAGTGTATCTTCGAAACTAAGATAATGCATACTAAATACAAACAAATAACCTATTTTTGATAATAAAAAGTTTATTTAAATTAAGTGATTAACAAAGTTGTTTCCCAAATTTAGTTTAGTACAAATTTACTTTTAAATTAAATAACCAAAGTATCAAAAAAAATTACTTTCATAATTCATTACATATGATAAAATGCTTAAAGTTTCAATATATATTGAAATTGTTAATGTTATTTTCAGTGTCATTTGCATTGGCACAGTAATTAAAAAAAGGACATATTTTTATGCTATTCTGTAAACTACAATTTTATATTAATTATTGACTTCCTAGTAAAAGGTTTTTATTTAAATAAAAAAATCACTTAATATGGCATAGATCTAATTGACAGCAAATAACAGCACCCCTGACTGACTCATCGAGTGGTTTAACGCTACTAACTCCTTTAGCCTATTTAATAATTTATTTAGTTTGAGTGGCTTCACCAAACATATAGTAAGGATCATGAACAACTCTCAAACTACACTTTGAGCTAGAATGAAGACATTGCAACTGCCCCCTTTTTTCAGCTGCAGATGTAAACAAATTATGATCAAAATGATAATGGCAAGCAAATATTGTCATCGACAATATATTGCAAGGGTTCCAATATTACAGCCCGAACTAAAGCAAAGGCTTGCTGAAAACCTTGCAATTTTTTCGTTAAAATAACTTGTAATCAAATATTTTAATAGCATCAGAGTGCTACCTAATATGACCTACTCTAACTAAACCTAGGTAGAAGAACTTGACCCAATATTTACAAACCTTGTTACAAGAACAAAGCACAAATTAGCCAAGCATAATTAGACTAAGTGCTAAAGTCAGAGTACATTCAATAATGATTTCCTATAGGAATAAAGCACTGAAATTAGAAGCCACAACCAAAGGACAGGATAGGGTTGGCATGCAAAAGTAAAAATGCATTGCACATTTTCACAACTGAACTTACTGTGAATGCCCACCCTACGAATTACTCAGTATCATACCACGTTCTCATAAATTTTAATATTGCATACAGCAGCCCCTCCTAGGAATCATGTACAAAAGTTTTAGTAATTTTTCTCCAAGTTTACCAAAAAATATTTTTAGTAAAAAAATCTTATATTTTGGCCAAAATCTGCATTGTATAAAAAGCTAATAAATAAAGACCGCAGTTTGAATTAACAATGAATCAACAATAAATCACAAATTTAATTTCCAAAAAATATCAGCAGCAGAATAAAAGATTGATGCAGGAATCATCACTTCTTTGATTCTAAAAACAATGATTACATTATTAAAATTTGTAATCTATATTTTTAAAATAAAGAATATCAAAACCAAAATAATAAATCTAGAAATTAAATCCGATCATAAATTGTGAGTTTTATTCCCAAAGCTTCAACTTCAATCCAGCTGAAGGGGAGCCTAAGACATTCATTAAACATAATTCTTTCTTTATTTCCCCTGTTGCTTTCTAAAAATAAGTTATTAGGTTGATGAAACATTGTTAAGCTGCAAAGAATGTAACTTGCATAAAACAATGCTTAAACATCAAAAAAAAATGGCCATGCCTAACAAAGCTATTCTGTCAAAGGCAGCTCACAATGTTCCAACAATGCATTGTTGAAATTGAACTTAAGATACAAATTTTATGTATACATACATCAATAATGTTGAGCTATACTTAATATCCCGCAATATTATTGAGATTAATTAGTAGTTATGTTATTGACATCAAGTAGCATTGTTAATTACTTAACACATACATTTCATCCAATGATGGCAAAAGCAATTAAGACGATTTTACTTTGTCATATCACATTACCACTATACATGAACAACATTTTATATTTGCACAATTAAGTCATTTTACCACTAAAACCGATTTCTCAATTTCATGAATGATGATATCCTATTAATAGGGTTCGCAAGAATCAGATATTTTCATATTGTGATGCAATTTGCGTTTTCTAATATGTTGTACTCAATGCTAAGCTTAAATTTAAAGCATCCCATTTACAAGAATGCGCATATTATTTAGTGATTGATGTTCCAACAGTTTGGAAGAAATTTGCGATGATAGCGTTAAAACTCACCAAGCATTCTATCTTTAAAAATATTAAACAACCGATGAAACTACTAGTTAATTATGTGACTTCTATCTTTTGAGAAAACAAGAGCATGTTCATTCCATAGGTTAACAGGTATTCAGAGAACAAGTTAATTTCAAACTTCTTCTTACAGAATCATGGCCTCTGGTCGAAAAATGAACCACTTCCAACACCTAATTCTCAGCTCATTTTAGACTAGAGAAAATACAACAATTATATCTACATGCAAACTGCGCTTCCTAACCGTACTCATCCTTATACCTATTCCTACTATCACCCACATTCAACCCAAGGAACATAAGAATTAGATATGTTTTATCTAAATTTATTAAAATTATTTGATTATATTTCAAACTCAGAGAACACATAATTACTCAAACAGAGAAATGTTCTGCCTAAACCTAACCTTTGTTTTTTAATTTCTAACCCACCTAGAAATGAGTAAAATTAAAAACTATTTACATGATACACTCTTCTTTTTAAATTTCAGCAATTTTTTAAAAATTTATTGAAGTTTAAGCAAAATTCTAAGTTCTAATATTACTGGGGGCCAAAATGTGGCCCTTCATATATCAAGGTTTAGCTAACTTTTTTAAAAATGGAAATTTCACTTAGATCACAATAAAAAACAGTAAACAATTTCTATGTAAGCATCTAGCTAAATTTTAGAGCAAATTTGATTAATAGTTTATCCAAAACCTGAAAAATTAAAATTACAACTAATCAGTTTTTTTGAAGTCAATAATTTGTTAATTTTTAAGATTTTGATGATGTGCACTTTAGATTATTGTTCTCTATCGTTTTTACATCAAATGTCTCTTGAGAAATTTAAAAATTTTACCTTTATAAATGAAATTTTGGGTAGTTAGGGATTGCATGCCATGTAGTGACCATTAGGAAACTTAGTCATAATTACTATTTTTAGATCATTGCATCTTCAAAATAGCTAAGAAATAGTTAGAATTAGACTTACTTATGGCTCTTCATTTTCTCCTAAAACTAAACCACTATACCCAAAGGCCATAAACACATGGAAATAGAAAATTTGCAAAAATTTGAAAATATTAATTTTTATTTTTTCTGAGAAACTAATTAATCATTAGCATTAAAATAGTAAATTGCACACTTCTGCAAATTTTCAAACGTATACAGCCATTATTTACATCAAACCCCAGCAACCAATTTTACAGTAAATAAAATGATTAAAATAAAAAAATTTTTAATGCCATCTAGGGAACGATTTTGGATTTTTCACTTGATTACATTCAATGCCTATATAAAACAGGGCCTTCTTATAAATATATTTTAATGACAAGAAAAGGAATACGTTCTAGCTGTATAGTAGGAATAATCTAGCTGTATCCTATCAAATTTAGAATAATTTTCTGGTAGTTTAATAAAAATCAAAGCAATTTCTAAGCAGAAAATTGGTGTACTATCAACTCAAGAAATAATATAACATTCTAGAACTGCATCTGAAATAAAAAATCTTTATTTTTTATTACTTAAATTTTTCCTTTAGAAATGGAATGTTTTTTGCAGAGATTGAATGCTATCTAGTGACCACTTTAATAATTTCTGAACATTAAATTTCTAAGTCACAAAATTTGTTTTTAGCTCATAAATAAGGCCAGTCATAAAGAATAGACATTTTAAGTTAGATTATTGTTAAAAAAAATTGATTTTTTATGAATTTGTTGCTTCCTGTTTAAAACTAATGTGAAAGCTAAATCTCAGCAAATTGTGTTATTCAACTGGAAGTTAAACAATTTTTAAATAATTATTCTATATGAATTTTTCTGAGCCTTATAAATACTTTTAATAATCAATATATATATATAGTAAACCCAATAACAATGTTAAGGAATCTAGATGTAAAATTTAATTTTCAATAAATTGGAAGTGGTTTGAAGTTGATGTCACCACTATTAACTGATGGAAAATCATAAATGAAGCATAGTAGGCCATGTCTGAAACAACTTGAAAGGACTTTTTTAATGTAATTTTTAACCTGCAGTTTAATAAATTAGGTGTAAATTTGATACCACAATTATTCCCTGAGATTTTAGCAATTTTTTTCAAAAATTTCACTTAAAAAATTATCAGTATACTGATTGAAAATTAGAAATAGAAATTTAGTAGGCCATGTTTAATATCAGGACTTTACTAGATGCATAATTTAGTTTCCGATTGAATGCATACAGTTTCAAGTCAATAGGAGCAATATTTACTGAGATGCATATATTAACATTTCCTTTAAAAATCTTAACTCTAAATCATTTTTTTAACAATTTTTGTAAACATTAATTTATTTGAACTTTTCTGGACTTATATTATTTCTTAAATTAAAGATATTTATTTCTTTATAAGTTAACTTTTTCTTAATATTTTCGTTCTTAATCAATGCTCTTTTTTAATATTTAAAAAATTCATTTTAAATTATTTATAATTGACCAAATAATTTTAATTTTTGCAAATTTCAAAACAGTCACCAGATGTATTCAATACAAATAAACAGGGCCAAAACAAAATCATACATAACTATATTGTCCAAATATGGACAATATAGTTAAGTATGATTTTGTTTTTCAAGCAAAATACAATGTGATTTTTTTTAACTTTGACATGCATATGAAAAATTTTAAGCAATTCATATTAATAATTTCTTTTTTTCAACCCATTTAAAAGAAATTATAGCAGAATTAATAGAAAGTGAATAAAGTTTAACATGCAGTTTTAATTCTTAGAATTGTAGTAAAAAGACATTTCTAACACACTAATTCAATATTATAATTGGTTTTTTCAGGTATATTGCTAAATTTTTAATATTTTCAAAGTATTATTTTAAATAGACATATAAATGTAAAAATTGATGTTATTTAGTCATTTCATAATGTTTTCAAAAAGAAATACCTGTATTTAGGTGAATATCAGTGGTCTGTTTGCACCAAAGTCATGTCTAATTTACCTGCATATGTCAAATTTTATTTTATGGCCTCATTCAACTGGAAATTGTATTTTACAAAATAATTTACTCATAAAATACAGAAATTTTCAGCATTTCACTTTGAAATTTTAGTCAACATTAAATTATTTTTTTCAACATTTGTGTAAAATTATTGAACGTTGAAATTTTCTGGGCCTTTGATAATTGTAAACCTGGTTGTGTAAAAAACCAATCCCAATATTAGTTGAAGATTTTTTCTGATTTTAATATTAAATCACAATAAATGCTATCCATTGAATTATTATAAGTAATTATGAAACATACCCTATATATATATATATATATATATATATGTATATATATATATTATATGTATGATATACATATAATATAT
>CABFPE010000007.1:39145-51521 GCA_900660155.1 Hofstenia miamia | reverse complement strand
AAACCAATACCAGTGATTGGAAAATATGAAAATTGGCAAATTGCCTTATTTTTGATGTTCATAGCAAATGATGAGATGTACTCACACTTGCTGGAAATATCAAACAATAATGCTGCTGCAAAGCTTCTAGTTGAGGTGCTTTCGTCAGCTTATAGTGGCAAACATATTTTGAAGAATAGAAGAATCAAGTGCAATGTGGCATTTAAGGCAATGAAAAACTATGCAACAGAAAGCAGCTATAACTTGAATCAGCCCTATTATCAGAATGCAATAAAATATTTACAGGATTGCAATATGGTAATAAAAAATATTGAGAGAAGTGATGATTCCTTCCATAATTCTGTTGCTGAACATTTTTTGATTTTTGCAGGAAATTATTTTTTTGGGGGACATCGTTGTGGAAAGTTGCAATTGAAGGGAAATGGGTAAAAATGCAAGAACTTTTGCATAGGAATATTAGGAGGGGCTGTTGCTTGCAACATCAAAATTTATGAGAACAATTTTTTATATGAGTATTTCTTAAATTGGGCATTCACAGTAGGTTAGGTTGTGAAAATGTTTATTGCATTTTTACTTTCCAATGTAATCCTTTACCTGTCTCTTGGTTGTGGCTTCTTTTTCAGTGCTTTAGTCCTATGGGAAATCATTATTGAAAGTACTCTGACTTCAGCACTTGGTCTAATGATGCTTGGCTAATTTGTGCTTTGTTTTTGTAACAATGCTTATTTATATTGGGCCAAGTTATTAGATCTAGGTTTAGTTAGAATGGGTCAAATTAGGCAGCACTCTGATGCTATTAAAATATATGATTACAAANGGCCACCATGTTCTCCGGATCTTAACCCAATTGAACAACTCTGGTCCATTCTGAAGAGGAAGGTTTATGAGGGAGGAGTCCAATTTTCATCGAAAGACGCACTTTGGAAGAGGATTAAGGAAGTTGCTGCTGGTATAACCTGTTCTCAAATCCACGGATTAACTTCTTCAGTTGACAACAGACTGTTTAATGTCATCTTGAAAAATGGAAGTTATGTTGACAAGTAAATGATTTCTCTAGCAATAATTTATTATTTTGTTTTTTCTATTTG
Organism: Hofstenia miamia; assembly: GCA_900660155.1. Classification (NCBI taxonomy): domain Eukaryota; kingdom Metazoa; phylum Xenacoelomorpha; order Acoela; family Hofsteniidae; genus Hofstenia; species Hofstenia miamia. The sequence goes on along the minus strand of CABFPE010000007.1, from coordinate 50,433 downwards.
TGGTATTAATTATGTTATTTTGTAAATTAAAGTAGAATTCCAAATGAATTTTAGTTTTATCACCTAAAAACATTTTCAATTTCAAAACAAACACATTTTCAATCTCTTGCAATAAAGCGTTGGACAGCTAATATCAGCTAAAAATTAAAAAATAGCCATAACTTGATAAATAATGACNAGAGACTTTCTTTCTGAAAGGCCTGCAACAATTCGGTCCTTTTCAGAAGCTGTTAAACGTCCTTTTTTAGGCATTTTTGAAATCTGCAATAAAGCGTTGGACAGCTAATATCAGCTAAAAATTAAAAAATAGCCATAACTTGATAAATAATGACAGAAATTTCACAAAAATTTACAAAATAACGTACCTAGGTATCTTCTTCCAGTGACTAAAATTTCACTTTACAGAAGTTTATAATAATCTTAAAATTAAAAAAATACTGATCTGCAATAAAACGATGGACACAGTTTATATGGAAATAAATTAAAAAAAATTCTTATTCAATATTTTGAAATTCACGATTTATTGACGCCTTACCGAAAATTTGTAAATATTTGAATTAATGCAAACTATTGGATTTTGATCACCGTCTTGACGATTAGTTTCTGTTTAAAGAAATTTTTAACAAATACAAGAATAACTGATTAGAGGAGAAAAAACTACAGAAATCATTAGAAATGTATTCTTGAAAATGATTTATTTAAAGAACTTATTTCAATAATAATATTACAGATACATTTCTGAGAAAACTCGCCTTGGTGATTTTATATATAAATAAATTCTTTATGGATTTTATTTACACTGTTTTGGTTACTTAAAAAATATTTGCTTGCCTAACTTTTGCATGCACGAGCAGCCACTGGACGAAACGACATACTTAAGGATACAGAAAATTACCAAGTTAAGTATTCGAACCTTATTAAAGTTATTAGACACAAGTTTAATCCTACAAGACTTTTCTTCAGCGAACTTCCTCCTTTCTGCAATAGGTTACGTCAGAGTAACAACGAAATAGTTAAAGTGAACAAAATTATTTTTAACTTGTCTAAAAAATTAAACTTCTCAGTATTTAAGCTATTCACAAATTTTTGTTTAGGTTCTAAAATCGTCAATGGCAATCTCCTACCAAAAGACAGAATTCATTTTTCACATAACGGAATGTCAAAATTCGTAGTTACTCTCAAATCGCTTTTTGAGCCGCCATCGCAACGTAAAGCACCGCATTTCAAACACCCGCCGTCAAAGACTGCGGCATACGAAAGCTTCGCCCCTAGTTAATTGCCACCGCGCAATCCGTTTTATCATTGTCCAGGGTACATCAATCATACGCCGCTGCGCTCTGTAACACCGCACCGCCTTTCTACACAAATTAGATACTAATGCTACTTGATTATATTCTATTTGGACTTTTTTGTACTATGGCTTTTTAGTTCTGATTAAGATGGAATTGGCTGAAGTGGATGATAGATTTTATGAGAACGTCTATAAGCCTAAAAATGAGCTTTTCAGAGGAAAGTGGCTGTACCCAGCATTCAAAGGAGAGCATAATGTGCCAACAGTTACAAGATTGGCTGCCTTAACATTATCAAACTGTAATATCTTAGCTACAGATACAATGATTGCTTCATATCTATCAACTTATTTAACTCTTAAGGAAAAAAGTCGAGTGGAAATTAAAAGTTCTTCTGATGTATCTGAAGTTACAGTGAAAACATGTTCTGTTGAACATGAAAAGCTATCTGGTGTAAAAGCCCGCCTTAGGCGTGAATGTTTGAAAAAAAAGAAAATATTGAAGAAGGGCGATTAATATCCACATCTGAAATTGCATTTTACTTACTTGGAAACAACTACATACGCACATCATTTATATTTGTACATGTACAAACTGTTCCTAAAGAGTGCCCTATTAGCTATGGAAGGAAAGGTAACAGTGTTTACATAGATAATGTCAAAAATGCTGCTTTGCCTTTGAGCAAGACGTTTACATATGCTGAAATGCAGACCTTACAAAGTTGTGCAAATTTTAATATACAAGCAGATTATATTACAATTTTTTCATGCAGGCCAAGAGAATTGTTATTTATTAAGAAAGTCCAACAATATTTTAAATGGTTTGTTGCAGAAGAAAAGGTCAAAAACTTTGAAACTATGTTGATTTAATGGATTTTGTAATGTGATTAGATTGCTACCATCAGCTGTAGACTCTTTTATTCAACATTGTAAGAATTACATCCTTGAAGAAAGCAGTAGTGACTTGGATGTTGAAATTATTCTTAATTTCCTACCTCAAGTAGTTTCACATTCTGAAGTCTATGTGTTACAGTCACCTAGCAATGAAAATATAACTAAAAATGTCGTTGTGTATCCATTTATTAAACCAACAAATACAGTCAAATTTTTATATTATATCATTCTCACACAGGGAGAAATCACCACTGAACTGGAAATTTTTGAGAATAGCCGTTTTTTTCAAGCTCTTAGGAATGTCAAACTAATAGGTGAGAACCCTAGTGAACAGGATGCTCTGAAGATACTGAAAATGTACTTTTTAAATGATTTAGTTCACCATCCAGCTGGACTAAAGTTGCAAGATAGGTATTTACAGGAGGCATGGCAAATATTGAAAGAAATACTCTACAAATTCACTTGCCTTTCTTGGGTGTCCTGTTATAATGCACACAATACAAGAGCAAGTGCATGAGGCAGCAATTAAATTTGCAATGGACATAAAGAGGAACCTAATAAGAGCCTTAAAATTATGTTATGGGGTAACTCCTGAAGAGGGTGTTCTGCTTGCTTCAAGCTTTGAAAATTGTTTATTGTGGACCCCACAAATTTCAAGAGGTAATTGTGGGACCACCAGGGGTTGGAAAAGTCACCTAACCAGTGCATTAATGTTGCTTGCTATTGCACTAGGAGCAAATATTCTCGTAATTGCTCTTTCAAGTGAGCATGCTTTCCGAACTGGTGGGAAGTACATTGCAAACTTTTTTAAGTTTCCTGTTTTACAAAACAACTGCAATCCTATTGCAGAAAAATTAGCTGCACATTCAGTTAAACAACTTGAAGCTGATTATTAAAGGCTGTCCTTCATAAGAACTTTGGATCTCATTTGTGTAGAGGAAGTTGGAATGATTTCCATAGAGATTTGGAATGCCATTGATATTGTTTTAAGGGTCCTTCGTGAAAATGATCTGCCATTTGGTGGAGTATTTGTTCTTGCAAATGGGGATTGTTTACAGCTTCCTCCCCCAAGTGGTACTCCAATTTGGGTAAACATTACATTTACTGCCCTAAGTTCATTCCATTTTCTTGAGCACCTTGTGAGAATGGAGCATGATGCAGGGCAAAAGTTCTTGTCTATTATGCTGAAAAGACCTTTAAATGAAATTGAAGCTGTACAAATCTTAGCAGACAATTGCAATTTTGAAAATACCTTCTCTGCTGTACCAATGCACTGCGTGTTTTTAGTACAAGGGCAGCAGAGCAAGAGGTGATTAGAAATAATCAAAGCCAAGTAATTGAAAACTTTTCAGACTACATTTTACTCAAGGCTGAGGATGAGTACCGAAGTGGTGTACAATGGCTACCATGTGAAAGACCTAATATTCTTAATAGAATTGTACGTGAGCCAGAAATTCTTGTCTGCTACAAAGGTGCTGTTTGAAAATTCACTGCATGCCACAGTAACTCCAATTTCTATCAAGGGCAACTCTGTCATTAACTCAAAGCCCAATGGATATAAAGGAACAATAAGTGTATGGATATCACCTTATAGGAGAACAATAAATTCATTTTTATCTGACAGTGAATATTTAGAATTGGCATACAAACTTATAAATGTTTGTTTTACTCTTGGCAATTCCAATTCTATTGGAAATTACTATTATAGAAGAGGGCAGTACCCTATACGAAATTTTGTGGCCTAAACCATTCATACGTGCATGGGTGAAACACTGGCTGTAATTGCAACTAAAGTATATTTCTTAATATTCATTATTTTATATTTAGAATTTAGGTCTCATCAACAGAGAAGAATTGCAAACTTTGGAGTGCTGAGCAAGTATATGTTATCACAAGTACAGTTAAAAGTTTGAAGAACATATATTTTGTTGGTGGAAAACAACAAACATGTCAAACCCTGTATGAAGCACTAAGGATTCAATCTCAATACCACAATGAATTGACCAAGTTTTCAATCTGTTGAATGGTTTATATCAGCCATGCCATACCTCTGTTCCTGAAACGGCTAATGGTGCATTTGCGGATTTTCAATCAATTTGAGAAAAAACATCAAGATTACTGACAGTGACTACCAACATTAAGCAGATGCTGCATTGCTTAAATAGCAATGTTGGAGATTTGAATGCTCCATATGCATTGTTTACATTAGTCACAGGACTTTGTTCAATTGAAGACACAGATCAATTTGAAAATTTTGTATTAGCTTTTGAAAATGAAAACATGGATGCAGAAACAATGTATAGAAACATTGAAAATGAGTCAAGGAGAATACCTAATTTGAAAGTCTATAAATGCTGCAAAGCATTACAACATTAGAACTCTAGCTGGTAAAATGTTAGTGATTAAATAGCATTACGTTTTTTAGAGCTATTCAAGTGTCAAAAATTGGCTAATCAAGAAAGTTAGTGAGGTTTAAGGTAGCAAATAGTTGTTTTTAGATAGCTTAGCATAAAAGATGGAAGTAAAGGTTACAAAACAGTTCCTATTTAAAAATTTTTGAGATGATTGTAATAAATCACTGGTATGCTAGTCATTAAATTCTCAAATTATTTTCAATATTTAGCAAGACAATTCAATTTCTATTGAAATTTTAGTGGTGTTCCATTCAGAAAGAATTGAAGGAATTATGAATTTCACTTAATGATAAACTATACAACATTAGTATTTACATTCACAATCTTTTTAGATGTCAAGATTCATTAAAATGTGATCGCATTATAGAGTGTATGAAACAAAGATTGAGTACTGAAAAAATGGAAAAGGAAATGTGCCTACTTAATATTTTGATAATGCAATACACTATGCAATATTCTGATAATATTTATTTAGTATTTGAAGTTTGTGTGACTAACAAATATTTGGAACAAATTTCTATAAGTAAAATTTCAAAGCAATCTGTTATTAAAAGTGAAGTAAATTTGTGCAGGAAACTGAACAAATGAAGCTGAGTAAAATTAATTTAAATTTTACAATACTATTGAAATATGGAGATGAATTTTGTGGAATATCTATTTTAGGAATGAGGTACTTAAATGTCTCTAAAGCTTTAGCCTGGCAAAATGATAATCTACTAAGGAACTATAGAGAGGTTTCTCAAAAAACTTAGATTTAATTCTGTTCTCAAATCAAAATTATTACTCTTTACTTTTATTTTTCTTTTTTCGACTTTCAAATCTAATCATAATGATTGAATGTTACCAGTACAGTCTTATTTATATATATATATATATATATATATATCGATCAACTATGTGTTATTCAAGAACATTTTTAACTATGTCATGCAGGCGCATATGTACTATCAAACTCAATTTTAAAAAGTCGTTCTTTATATCTCTTATAATTTTCCTGCTATTAGCGGTAAATGGCATTAAAAATAATCCCGGTCCGATCGTAAATTTTGAATCATACATCAAAAAATTGAGTACTGGCTTAGATATAGTGAATTATGTCCAATTAAATTTTCAGAATTTAAGCATTAAAAATTTCGAATATAGGGAATTCATTTCAAGCTCTAAAAATTATTTAATTCTCGCGGTTTCCGAAACTCGGATAAAAAACGAAGATCTAGATAACTCATGGACTGTTCATTAAACTTATGCATTATTTAGAAATAATAGAATTTTGAACAGAGCGTTAGGAAACTCCAACGTTGGAGGTGTATTATTTTTAATCCCAAAGTCATTTAATCTCAAGATACGCAACGATATCAAGAGTAATAACGAATCAAATTTTATAGTTTATGGGCTGAAATTAATAATTCAATCAAAAATTCACGTTCTAAAAAGCAGTTAATAAATGTATCTTACTGTCCGCATAAGAAATTCTCTAATTCTTTTATTCAACAACTAGAAGACGAATTATCATTTGCTTGTTCTGAAAATAAAGACTTAGTACTTATCGGTGTTGGAACCTAAATTATTTTAATGCTAATGACCAATGTAAAATTTATCTGTTTTTTAACACATTTAATTTAGTAAAATGTATTGTTGAAAATATTAATAATTTTAAATTATCCCTCTTCATCAGAAAATTGGTTTCCTGTATATTCTGCATCAAATTTAAATGGAATGCTGGAAAACTTATAAAATTTTTTTAATTTTATCTTAATAAATTTAGCCCTGAAAAGAAAATAATGGCTAAATCCAGTAGAAACTCCAAAGCAAACAATACTTTTTCGAATAAACCTTGGATAACTGAAACTTGCAAAGCATTGATTCGCGAAAAGAACAGAATGTATAAACATTTTATGATTTCCCCAACCAGAAAGAATTTTGTCGCATATAAAAAGGCAAGAAGTGCATCGAATATTGAAACTCGTAAGGAATTCAATGAATTCATTAAGAATGAATATGTGCGCCTTCCAAGTGAATGTTCAAAATGAAAGTTAATACAAGAAATCACACATTATAAGCGATTAAAATCAAACTCAATTGATGTGATAAAAGATCAGCAAGGAAACAATCTTTCTGACAATTTAGAAATATCTAATGAATTAAATAAGACTTTTGTTAATAAAATGGCCCCCTCATTAAGTATGAAAACGTTTCACGCAAAATTTTTACTATAACACGTTATTAAAATATTAAGATAGTAAATTTATCCAAAGCCTGGAAGATTTCTTTTGTATTTTTTATGAATTGTATATGTGTGGTTTGTGAATTTAATGACGCTATTCTTATCTTATATAGTTACCAGATATTTGTTATAATTATTTATTACTCATTTGTCAAATTATTTGATTCATAAAATAGGAAATGTTGATCTAATTTGTCCTGCAATTTGTGGCATGTAAACGAAAATTTATTTATTGGTATTGATTTTATCCATGCTGTTTTATCACTTCGTTTTTGCAATTGAATGTGTAATCAAATGGTTTATGAGAGATAGGAAAATTTCATATGTATTGTCTTCTTTAAAAAAGTATTTCAAAGCTCAGGCAATTATATATATATATATATATATATATAAAGATATCGAATAAGATCTTTACAATTTGATTTTAGAAAAAAATTTTCTACGAATAATGCATTGATTTTTGTATTAGACGTTTGGAAAAAACCCTTTGACATAAGAAATTACTTTGACAATATATAATTATACCGATAGCAACTGTGAATGCGTCAATAAACACTACAAAAAACAATACAAAATAGAAAATTGCACCAATGGGCTATGCCATTTTAATTTCTGTTAGTGTTTACATCTTATTATAAGACCTCTAAAGTATTTAATTCAATACATCATGAAATACTAATAAAAAATTAAAGTATATATACAACTTTAATGAATATGCAACTAAGTGATTAACCCCAAAGTTACCTGATGGGCAACAATACATAAAAGTAAACAATGAAATTTCTAATAAACCTAAAATTAATAAAGGAATGCCGTAAGGCTCATTTTTAGAACCATTGATATTAAATCTTTATGTAAATGACATCAATTTTAATCAAAACGTAAAATACGTCCAATATGCTGATGACAACCTACTGTATTTAAACAGCTATTTGAATTTAGGAAATGCACTACAAAATGCAATATAATTCCTTAAAATGTAAAATATAGTTAAAATGTTGATAAGACTAAAATTAATGTGTCAAATAGTTTTAACAACAATGAAAAATTAATGTTAAAAATAAACGAGACCTAATATAATATTAATGAAACCTCTTTGATAATACGTAAACATTTGAAAACGAAGTCAAAAAATGATACAAGGAATGAAGACACTATCTATGCTTCAAAGGTTTTTACCAATTAATTGGAAAATACTTTTAATAAAATCCTATATATAATATTGCCTCATTACCTATATTCAGCTTGTATATCAATAACTCTCAAATATTCAATGAAAATAAAACTAGAAAAAATTTCAAATTGGCATATCAATACCATCTATGAAAAAAAGCAACGTAAAATCAGAGGAAATAATTATTTGTTTTCATAAGAATACTTACAAAAGCTAAAATCTCTAGGAACATTTTTTAAATTGAAGGCAAGTGACAAAATACCAACTAAAAAATACTTAAGAATAAATTTTTATGGAAGAAAATGATAAATAATCTTTTACAAATTTTTGTATTGACCTATGGAATAAATTGCCACCTTAACTAATGGAAGAAAAACTAATTAAGCACTTCAGAAGAATTGTAAAAATGTATTTGAAATCAGGAAAATCCATTATTTAAATTACCAAAGAACTCAAAAAATTCCAACAACCAAAATTAATCATATGTTAACTTTATGTACAGAGGACTTAAAAAATATATATTATTATTATTTTATTCCAAATGATTAAATATTTGAATTAGAAAAATCGTGCGCACAAATATTTACTGCAAAATAGGTGATAGACGTAGTTTTGTTCATGGCTTAAACGATTTAAAGGTCACCTTCAACCCATGCAATTTCAAATCCCCGAAATACCATAAATTTCACTTAAGTATTGCCTGTAATAAAGCCACAAACTGTCTTTTAGAAAAAGGCTGCTCATGGAAAAATTCAACAAACTATTCGAAGAAGAATTAAAGAAAACATTTTGCCAAAATGATGTACTTTGGAAACTGTTTAATCCAGTAAACGTTAACACATTATTTGTTTGTGTTTCACAAATTCAGCAGTAAATTTCTAGATTTTCTTTGACGCCAACTATATTGTAATGTATTAATAATTTATTAAAAATGTTGTGACTTTGGTTACAGCATACACTTTCCGAATTTATTAGATGCCACATCAATTATATTAAAAGAAATCATTATAAATTTCCACTAATATTGTCCTTCAAAATTGAAGATGCTTGGGAAACCCTGCGTACTAATATCCAGCTCCTCGACATCTCTAATATGAACTCATATTCTAAGGAAATTATATTTATTGATATTTAAATATTTTAATTCAAGTGATGGATAAAATTTTTTCCCCAACAGATAATGAGTTCACTTCGTCAAGTAAACCATAATAAAGAACAGAAACGAATTTCTTGTCAATCAATGAACAATACTTTGTCTTAATTTTCAGAACAGACATGTCAAACTTCTCTATTAGTTATTGTATAAAATAATTGTAGGAATAATTTGTAGAAATAATAGAATTTCTTGTTAATTCATTAATACTTCACTTCATGCATTAATAACAATATAAATTATAAGAAACAGCAATTTAGCATCTAGAATGAGAAATTTTTAATGAATTTTCAATGTTAGGATTAAAGCACAAAATTATGAATGTGTTTCTTGTATTTTGGAGAAGATGCATGTTGGTGAAGCCCACCAATATTATTGAATTCAAATACAAATCTAATGCACCCTATTGTTTAATCAGATCTGTGCAATATGCTGCGTATATATTGTGATTAACCAAATTGAACCTGATTATCATTTAGAACTGATCAATCTATTTGATGCTTTGTATTTAATCTGAGACATATGCAGGCTTATGCTTTGCAATTTCAACGCAATCATATCCATTCAATTTGAATTGCAAAAATATTACAAAATTACTTACATCTCTGTTTTTCAAATGCTGATCAATTAAAAATCCATAAAATCATATCTTGCAATGTCATATAAAAAAACTATATGTATATAAATCTGAATAAATAGATACCGTTTTCTTGAAAAATGTTGTATTTCTTAATACTTGTAAGGTAACTGATTATTCCCGTGGAATTACAATCATTCATGAATGAATAGTTTTTACAAGAATCTCTTCTCTGCCAAATGCTCATAGTGTACATTTGTAAAATAACCAATGAATTCATGGTATCTGAAATATGCAACTTTATTATTAAAAATATTTTAATATACCTCTAACAAAGTTTTTTCTGATTTATGTTTTATGTTTTTAAATCAATTAAAAATTAAGGTTTGATTGAAATTGCTAAATATTTACCAGTGAATTATAGTGTAATGCAGCAATGTGCATATCCATAGTAAAAGTGTATGTCTAATTGTCTAAAAAATATTTAATTTAATTATTTGAAAAAATTATTTTCTTTCTTACCAAAACATAAATGATGCATTGCTTAGAATTATAAACTTTTTTAAAAGTTTTTGCATTCTTTGAGGATTTAAAAAATTAAGTAAATAAGTATATCCTTAAGCAACTAGTATTGAAAACTTATTTAATTTAATAATATATGTGTACAATCATGGCTAGTTTGTAATATAAGAGACATTTTCTAAGATTTTAATTATTAAGTCCTTTTAAATTTAGTAAAAGTATTCATATGATAATTCAAAAGGGTTTGAGTTTTTTGAAAAATTTCTATTCTCTACTTAATCCTTTGTTGCTTTTAGTGCACACCATATTAATATATATTACAAATGATAGTTTATATTCTGAGAACTGTATACGTTTTTCTAGCTACTTAAGCACTTAATAATATTTTTGACTAAGTAATGAAATTTGCTATTAAATATAATAGTCATGAAACTTCTTACAAATTTGAAATTCTACAATGCAAATACGAATTAAATCTCAATCAAAAAGCTAGGCCTTACAAAGTTAAATGCAAACATTCCTTTGTTAATAATCACTCTTCAGACGTTAGAGCAATTGTCCAATTTAAAATTTTCTACATATAGAAATATTTATATTGAGGAAGGCATGACTTCGATTAAATTCTTAAAAATGATTATGTAAAATGTGTATAAATTGTTGTCTATTTAAATTAAGTGTGTATGTTTTGTCGCTGCTGTTCAGACACCATCAATTATATCAATTATAAATGATTATCTGAATAAAGACTATCTTTTACAAACTTAGTGTTTGTTGAATTTCTTACAAAACTTTCTAGAATTCTGTTTCCATTTGTAATCATTGCTGTAATCATTGAATAATAAGTGATGCTATGTTAACTAACATTGAGAACAAACATTTGATTTGGGAAAAGAATTATTGAGTAATTAAAACTATTAGTTCATAGTGCATTTTTTGAATACATTCAATAGCCATTTAAATTGGGTCAAGAATTTTTAAATTATACTTTCATTTAATTCTGTGAAAATAGGGGGGGGGATCTGCGATTTATTAAAAATTTTAG
>CABFPE010000007.1:2955-22489 GCA_900660155.1 Hofstenia miamia | reverse complement strand
ATCCCTTTTCATACATGAAGTGTGAATTAAATATTGGCTTATTTTCATTCCTAAAAACATTTTACACAAACATCGTATAAATGAGTAAAATAAATGACCCTCTCGACCAATCAGAAAAAAGTGTAGCAAACTTCTGCCCACCTCTCGACCAATCAGAAAAAAGTGTAACAGACTTCTACCCACCTCTCGACCAATCAGAAAAAAGTGTAACAAACTTCTGCCCAATATATACTACTCTCTGGCCCATCAAGTGTTGCTCTAGCTTCGTCGGTGAAAAGGACAGTTTGAAAGTCCGTTTTTATGTATTCTTTACCCCATTCAACACGCTTTTCCTTATGAGTTTTGTTTAAAACAGGTCTTGCAATGGGCTTAATGTTTTTGGCAATGTCATTTAACACATTACAACGTGTCTGTCTGGACACAGAAGGCACACCAGCCTTATCAAATATGGCAGCGCTGGTGTTGCAAGGCTGTTTCATAACTTGCCGACGAATTTTTCTCAAATCACGAGGGGAAAGTGTCCTTCTTGAGCCCTTGTCTTTTCTTGACTTCGTGTTACGATTTTTCACGAATGAAGACAACGTTCTTCGATCTCTTCCAAGCTCCTTAGCCAGGTCTACGAGAGACTTTCTTTCTGAAAGGCCTGCAACAATTCGGTCCTTTTCAGAAGCTGTTAAACGTCCTTTTTTAGGCATTTTTGAAATCTGCAATAAAGCGTTGGACAGCTAATATCAGCTAAAAATTAAAAAATAGCCATAACTTGATAAATAATGACAGAAATTTCACAAAAATTTACAAAATAACGTACCTAGGTATCTTCTTCCAGTGACAAAAATTTCACTTTACAGAAGTTTATAATAATCTTAAAATTAAGAAAATACTGATCTGCAATAAAGCGATGGACACAGTTTATATCACCTTAAAATATCCACGTTATTTTTGAATTTTTGAATGAATTAGTGGCACATTCGTAGAAAAAATTCGTCTTTGATTCACAATTGTTGTAAATTTTCTAATTTCTGTAAACTGAAAGAATATTGTACAAGGAATCTGTGGGGTAAAAAATGTGAAATAACTATAAAACCAGATAGAAGCCTAGCTCAAATATATTTCTGTTTCTGGTAGTGCTTGAATGTAAAAATGTTTCTGATTGATTTAAATAATAAATATTATGTTTACTTTTGGGTTATTGTATGGAATTAAAATATTTCGCGTGGTTCTCTTTAGGCTACAGTTAGACTTTGTGATTGGTCACGCGTGATCTGTCTCATTTTGATTAAATCGCACGTCTAACCACAGAGATATTTGGCGATGTGACGTGTTTCGTAATTTTTCTTGCTACCAATCACGTAGCCTTGTAACGGAAATATTTCAATGTGAAGCAATGAGCGGAGTGCTTGCTTTGCTAGCTAAATCGTCGCGTGATGAGTTTAAGAAAACGGATCTAGTTTAATTGTTTGAGAGAGCGTAGGTACAGCACTAAGGCATTTGCTTGCTGTGGCGCAATCATTCAATTATTTTTAAAGCAAATCATAATGAATTATTTCCTAATTCAATTCATTTATTACTTGATTTTTGAATGTTGTTTTAAAGCAAAACTAATAATTTACGATTTGTACAAGTGTATAGGTATAAATTCATGCAATTAAGAATGAAATTCACTTATCAAAAAAATATTGGGCAAGCACTGCTTGCCTTGCTTACACGTACGAGCTGCCTATGTTTTCGTTCGATTTGTACAAAGACCTGTTCGATTTGTATTTGGGGATATAATACAAGCGTGTGATGTAATTCAGAAATGCATGGTCCTGGATATGAGTGAAATGTGACTTCCAGGTTTTTAATGCCAACCACCCAGCAATGATCTCTGATTATATTTTTCCAGATCATCAAATTGGTTCCGTGAGACCTTGTTCATATTTTCGCAGTTTAATCACTGAGCTTCGTAATAGTCGTACTTAGAACATCTCCGGTATTTGTAAGGTTATTCTCAATTATACTGTCCATTTCTTTACCCACGATATGGAGTAATATAGCTGCCGTCCTGGTAAACACTAAGCAGAGTGTGATATGACGTCATAAGCTGCAACGAAATTATCATTAATTTTAAGTCTTAACATATTTCTTTAAATATATTTTGAAACTTAGTTTCTTTCCAAAGATTCTATAGAAATATAATTGAGATAAGCAGGATTTCTTAAAGGAATTCAATTTGTTATTCATTTTATCGAGTATTCCCCGATAGTGATTGCTAATGGTCTCATACATTTCAGAAGAAGATAACTATAGATTTTTTAGAATTGAAACATATGATTTAAGATGGATATTAATATTTTCGTTTTAGATATCATCGGTTGCACAAGAAAGTTTGGAATGGGAGTACGTCAGGGAAATTTATTCCTACTTGCGACATCTTGAGGTCTGTGTTGTGAATTCCCTTTATATTATTGATTTTATGTGTAAAATTAAACTGAAAATACAATTCCTCAGATGTTTTTAAATTAGAAGAAGTGTAGTCCTGCAGTGAGGGCAGTTTTGGTGGATTAGATTGTTCAAATACACATGAATTTCAAATTGCATTCTGAAACACTCCTTATTGGCATTCAAATGCTAGACCGCTTTTTGAAAGTTGAGTTTGAATTTTGTTCGTGTAATTATCGTTTAGATTAATGACATCTCGTCAAAGAAGTTGCAATTGGCTGGTGTCACGGCACTGTTCATCGCAGCAAAATATGAAGAAATCCATCCCGTTAGTGTTAGTGATTTGTTGTTTGTAACAGATGATACCTATTCAAAATCGGAAATTTTGAAAATGGAGTGTAAATTTCTACAATGTCTCGACATGAAATTTGGATATCCGACTTCCTTGTACTTTTTTCGAAGGTATTCAAAAGTCAGTAAGGTACGAAGTTTTTCATTGTTCTCACCAATGACATTTGTTCACGTTATTTAAATCTAACTGTCAATGATTAACAACCCTATGACTGAAAAAGTCATTAAACTTCCCAGGCATATTTGATGGTATCTATAATAATTTCTTAAATACTAACACTAAATAATAAATGTCTTAAATCTGAAGACGCCATCGTCTCCTCTTTCATTTTGCATGTATGCCCTAACCCGGACCTTGCGACGACTTCTGACTTTACGCATGACACACTTTGACGGAACTTGGGTTGCCTATTCACACAAAACAAAGTAGCTGCTTTATTATCTGCGCACTAGGTATGGGAAAAAGATGAATCTTTTCCATTTACAAAATTAATATCTTCATGTACTTGATTTACAGGAATAGTTTTTGGCACAAATTCTCCCCATAACAGGGACGCATACTTACTCAAAGATGTGTTCTTCCTTTTGGGCTTGGGGAAGATTGTTTTTAAACGTATTTGTGTCTTTAGATGTACAATGAGTAGTTTAGTGTTAAAGATGTGCAAGAAAAACATTGGGAATTTCTCTCCAGATTCATAAGCCATGGTCTATCTAGTAGTAGATATAAATAATTCCAGGGTGTCCTTGCTGCCTGGAAATCTGGAACTGCCGGGAAGTTCAAAATTACTGGCTTTAGTGCCTGGATCTGCCTGGAAATTCTGTTATGTATTGCGTCCAATTTATTCTCTTCTCTAAATATATTCATTATTTTGGTTGAATCCACATGTCTTAACTTCATATATATGGCAATGTTAGTTTCATACATATTTGAAGGTGGCTGCATCAACTATTGGCAGCATGGGGATTGAAATGTCATTTCAGAGCAATCTAGCCTTAGCTCATTTTTTAAAACACATACTAATAAGATTTATTTTTCTATCAGTCTCGGATTTATTTAATGACTGCAAAATGCTTTAACCCAAATGTTACCAACTTTAACATTTTGTTTGCTATTAAGGTTTTGAGGTCTGGATGACATGTCCCCAAATGGAAATATATGCACCCACTCATGTATAATGTAGGGAATTCATAAATAGAACATTTAATATTTTTTATGAATAATTGGGTACAAGGCACATGTAGTGCACTTTTATCAATTCCAAGATTTTTACGAGTAGCACATCAAATTGTCTTGCGACCGATTACCACAACTGCTGCTAATCCAAGTGTATGAGTCTCTTCTAGTTTTCTACTGTAAAAGTTTTTACAATGCCATTGTAAATATGTTGTGATATTGTACCTAAATTCCAATAAATCAAAGTTATCACTGGAGCAAAAAGTAGTGTTAGGAATAGGTTCTTAATCACCAGTTGAAATTGCAGTAACAACTCCATTGTCTAGCCATCTTGTTAAGCACAGGTGAGATCACGAACTACTATATAGATATTTTATCTATTCGATAAACAAATGTTTCCTCGTGTGCAAAATTTCATCAAATGGGCTGGAAGTTTAGAATTTAAAGTGTGCGGATATCATATTATTGCCTAGGAATTGCTTTTATTTCGACCTGGAACTATCTGGAAATTGATAAGTTGAAATGTGCGGACACCCTGAATGCATTTTACTTTCATAATAATTGCATCATATTAATTCAACAATGTCAGATACACATTTGCATATTCCCCGAAGAAATGACTGTCAATAAATGCGCGGAGTGCCAGATATTACAGACAGCCTTCATTGCAATAACCACTAGCACATGCTATATTATATAGATTATTTCATATATACCATGAATAATTCAACAACCAATTATTCGTTAATTGCCATTTCTGACTTACTGATTTACCTTTGATTTTAGCTCATGTGAAGCTGTAGTTTGAAAAATTCTTAATTTTTACTTCATTTTAATATACTGAGACTCTATGTGAAAAGCGTGTGTATTTGAAAGATTGCTGGGTATTAAGGAGGTTATAAAAATGGTATGTTTCAAAAATATAAATTAAAAAAGCTCGTGAAAAGCAATGATTGAAAGCAAATTTGACAGCGACCCTCTCTCCATTTGCTGCATTCTGGTTTGCAGTGGGTTGTGAAGATTACATGATGTACACCATCATAACAAACTTCAACTGCTACTCGAAGTTTCAGAGAAGAAAAAAGCAATCGTTTAGTACTTCCTGTAGGCTTACGAAGAGAAAAACTATACGTTGAATTGTGTTTCAAATTGCATGTTCAAATTCTATTTTAAAAGCTCACTAAATATGTACAATTACTTTACTATTCATATTTCTTCACATATTAGTTTTGAGACAACTTTGACACACAAGATAATATTTTTTTCATTTTTAAATTTTATTCGAGAACGGCAACATCAAATGCAGATTGAAATTTGTATAAAGAATATTATTCTATACGAATTTATTTAGCTATATTATTTTTGTTATCACTTGGTTTTGTGAATATATCATGGTGATTCAACTTAGTGGCCTTGGTGACTATTAGAATATCTATGCATGTGACTCATTTATCATGAAAGACTTTTATAATTAATGTTGTGTTATGTTACGTTTTCTTTGAAAGCCTATTAAAATCCATGTGAGCCACAGTTATGCTTTTCACTTTAGGCAATTTTAAGCCTATTTAGATTATACGCTGCACTTATCAAAAGAATTAATAAAGGAGTTTCCAAATCGGAGTATTCTAATATGCAGACTTGTCAATGGACCAATTATTTTGATCTAAGATCCCTTCCAGATCTATGGGATTTCCGCAAATCCACAATAACGAAAAAGATTACTAGAAAGCAGTTGTATTTTAACAGCGACATAAGTAAACTACGCAATTACAAC
Organism: Hofstenia miamia; assembly: GCA_900660155.1. Classification (NCBI taxonomy): domain Eukaryota; kingdom Metazoa; phylum Xenacoelomorpha; order Acoela; family Hofsteniidae; genus Hofstenia; species Hofstenia miamia. The sequence continues at coordinate 16,769 of CABFPE010000007.1, read as the reverse complement.
AAAATGGTTAGTGCTTAGCGGCATTCCGTACCGGTTTCAATATCTTGATATTTTCCTATACCGCGGAATTTTCCATTGTAAAATGCACACATGTTAATAAAAATCAAGAACTGCACATTTTGTACCAAAAATAATCATTAAAAATAAAATGGAAAATTATCAATGGTTTGTTAAAATCTATATATAGTATTTTGCATAAAATATCAAAGCCAACTAAACTTCACCCAGTAGTGGAGCTCTGTCAAAAATATTTCATGATTGGGTTTTTTAAAATTTTATTTCTGTATAGATTTTGGCAAACAATTACATTGGTCTGCAATTGTAAAATAATGGGTTGAATTTGTTCAACCGATGCCATTTATTTTTTGGGTGTTGATTCTGAATGACATTTGTTTACATGATTGACTTACTTTTTTATCTACAATCCTAATGAAGAAAGGCATTTATTCCCAATTTTAATCAGGTTATTGCTTATTATATTAAACTTGTATAGTGTACAATGATATTATTAATGGTCCAAATGTGAGCTCAGAAAGTGTATTTTGACAGAAATTCTAGCTCCAGGAGCCTTGAAACTATCTCGTAAGTTCTCCACAACTTCCTCGTAGACAGCATTGCGACGATTTCCCAAGTTTGCCATTACTGATGTAATGCTGACCAGGCCCTCTTTTCTTTAATCTCTAAGCAATGCACAATGTCAACATCCTTAATCAACTCTCTAATCTGGGAACCATCTCACATGCCTGTCTACAGCTTTTCTTCAGTGATGAGAAAAAATTTTTTTCAGAAATTCAACAGCATGACATTCTTCAAGCAATGCTTTGATAGTTTTTTCTTGCGACTTGCTTAATGTGTAGTGGACGAAAAAATGCATTCCTGTGGAATTTGAAATTGTGTACCAGGTTGTAGTAGGTCATTCGCCGAAGATAATGCCTGCCATCTACTCTGTCACATAGACATAGAAGGCAATAGTGTTTGGTGTAGCCGAAATGCAGGGCTAGATCAGGTTACAGGTTTGATAGTGGATCGTACCTCAGAATGGACAACATACTTATTCGTTGTTTGATTGACACCTGTAAAAAAATAAATGTAATAAGAATGGAATGAACGACCTAAGACTATACAAGTTTGATATAGAAACCCATAACCTATAAAATCATCTTGACCAGTGTTGTCAAACTACCCTCAAGAGAAAATTTTTTGTTGTGAAGTTTTAGTCCACTGTTTTCTACATTTATAGGTTGATAGTGAAGTGGAAACATTGGCAAGGTACTTCATGGAGTTAACGTTGTCAGACTACAAATGCGTGCATATTTTACCGTCATTAATTGCTGCAGCGGCTTTGTATTTATCCATGTGTTTGAAATCAATAGAAGATGAAGAAAATTGTGATAATGATGCACTGGTAAATATTTCATAGTAACTATAAATTCAATGCATTTGCAACGCCTACAAAGTGCACTTATTTATTTTATTTACAATTAAAGTTATTAGAAGAAATTTTTTAGGAAAAATGTAGCGCCTTTAATTTCTGGTTTAGGGTTGTTTTGAAATCAGGTTGCTTTATATGTCATAGAATAAAGTTAAGTGAAGTGCGATATAAGGTTTTGATTGGTTATTGACTTTAAGTTTTCTTATGATTTGTACTGACTTACCCTCGCTTTTTAGATTTCAACTTTGCAATATTACAGCAAATACAAAGATAGCGATCTTCTCCCCGTCGCCTGTCGCATTGCCAAAATTCAAAGCCGGTTGAATCGATCAAAGTTAACTGTACGTCGTTCGGGATTGCCTAAAAATTTATTGCAATTTATTTTCTAATCATAATTTAGAAAATGCATATTTAAGAATACTTTCAATTCGATTAAGTTATCATTCGTTGAATCAGTTTATGTGAATACAACCTATTTGAAATTTACATCTCCTAGTCACTCTGTGACAGTCATCGTACTTTAGTTGATATTAATAATTGCTTTGGTAAGCGTGTTTGCACCAAAATATCTACATATTAATATAATAGCGTGTGTGTTATTTTATTGTCCAAATTACAAGCACTGTGTTTTAAAAAGTTTACATCTCCGTACCCATTGTGCCGATTTCGATGAAAGCTGCACCATTTGATAAAAAATCTAAGATTTGTTTAGTATATTATTCATTGCGTGTAGAGTGCGGAGTTGACGTTTAACGTGTGAAAAGTCGCAGTGGAAGCAGTGAAAATCTTAAGCACTATAGCGCTATTCAAACGCATATATATATATATATATATATATCAGATTTAAGATGTAAGTTTGAAGATCGTCGTATGCATGTATCAAATACATAACTGACACAACATCGAAATTCAATTAGATATGTTTTTAAAGGAAACTATGCGATTACAAAATTCATCCCCTGAGCAAAATTGAAATTGTATTAATATCACTTTATTTTATACAACTTTATTTTATACAACTTTATTCAAGACTTTTGAACATATCTGATGGATAATAATTCCTGTTATCACTGTGCAACATTAGTGTAATTGATGTATTTGAATTTGAATGTTCAGATGCAAAACTTAGTAATAGAAGTGAATGAAGCGTTGTTGTAATTTGGGAAAATTAAAAATTTTGGCAATGGCAACTGCTATTCTCTGACAGGGTACGGGTTTCACTAATAATATTAGTAATTTGGCTAGTCAACAATTCATAAAGCTTGTTTTGTACCATTCTTCTGTTAACCTCCAGTTAGTCTAATGAAGTTGCAGAGTAAGCTTACGTTTTAATATGAAGTGGCCTTAAATTTGTCCTCACGGCATGAATTCTTCCATGTAGCCCATTGTGAGTTAAATAACGTCTTTTCGATCTACTAGATAAATTTGAGGACCTTGGAGCTTCTATTTTTAGTGCTTTGGTGGTCAAAAAAGTATTGGATGGAAATGTTTCAACTAAACACCTTTCTTCCAGTATTGTGAGAGCTTTTAATTTTCGAAATCTTGTTTTATCTCGCGAAGCATGGCCTTTGTTTTCCAGTAAAATGTATGTCAATGATTGATTTGATATATTGAGACTATCGCATGTATTAAAACTTGAGGTTCTCTCAGCTGAAAGTTCAATTGCGTAATTTCTGATAGCAACTGCAATTCGAGGCATTTTAATTAACAAATAACAGACCAAGGCGTCTGAATTATAACAAAATGCTGATACCTTAACTATCATAGGTGATTAAAATTTGACAAATATACGTACAGGATTGTAAAGATACATAGGTTTAGAAATATAATAAATATTTAATTTATGTTTTTGATTTCATCGTAGGTCCACGAATGTAAATTTGTTAATTGCGACATTTTTAGTTAGCTGTAACTAGAGAATGCTAAAATTTTGTTCGTTTTGGCAATCTCGCCATGTGCGATGTACAGACATCAGTGTTCTGTCCTTTTATAAATAGCGCTACCAAATCCTGGAATCCACAAATGATTGTTTTTTTGCAATCCAGCATATCAAAAAGCTTAGATTAAACCAGAATCATGTTTTTCTACTGTATTTCTTTTCATTGTGTACAGTTGAGTCAAATTTTTTTCTTTATGGAATTAAATTACACATTTTATAAAGTTTTGATTTATACTGTGAATAATTTAATCTTATGAATATTTTAGGCTGTACGAGCCAAGTACTCTTCCAAGGGTTTAATGCGAATTTCTCATTCCAAGTTGCTAGATTCAAAACTATTGAAAGATTTGGCGAAATCCTCCAGTTGAATTGTAAATGTCTATTTTAATATATTTGTATTCATTAATGGAAATTTGTATATTTTTTGTACTGCATTGCAATAAATTTTATAGAAATATTTTAATGTGTTATATAATTTTTGTTGTTATATTTGGTATAAAACGAAACTTGCAGTGTGTTCATGGATACACGTGTACAGCTTTGATTAACAATGTTTAAATACCTTGTAGCAAAGAGCATTTCAATAAGGGAGTTCCAAAACCAAGTTGAGCAGTTGATAATTGTCAGCTGGTCATAAACTCTGGTGAAGACTATGCTATAAACTAACACATGGCGGTTGCTTTTGTTCAAATAAAAATTTGATTGTTTCATTCTTTTGGGGACCTTAAATATTATTGCATTTTCTACTAATTATTGGCATGGACGACATATAAATATAATTGAAACATACCATCCTTTACATAGCACTATTTATTACTTGACACGACTTTTTATGACATCAGAATAGTATAATTGTGATTGAATACTAAATTAGAAAATATAGCAAATATGTATTTAACCCATTACTCCCCAAATTTTTACTTCATATTTTGTCTGTGTAAATGTTTCTGATCATATTTACATAAGTATTTTTTTCACAAACAATACCTTTCCTAATTTTGTACCTACTATATATAGTAGGCTGGGCATTTCTAAGGTACAATAAAACAAATTTAGAATTTTCATTAATTTATTATGATACCTGTAAATTTTACACAAATCAGGCCCTTTTTCATGAAAAGGTTGAAAATTTTATTTTCCATATTTCTAACATAAAATAATATCAAATATAAACTCCTTTCATATGCATATAAACTCTATATAATTATATAGAGTTATTTGACTTGAGGACAAATGATCAAAGAAAACAGTCGCAATTAACTGTGGTTGATTTATTTCTGAGTGTGATAAAGAAGGAACCATTTTACACACAGTGCAACATTACACTAATGGCATCCACTCGAAGGTCTGGACTTAGTTTTCATAGTACATTTCCAGGCTTGTTTGGTTAAGAGTACAATAGTGACCATAAGAATCAAAGCGCTCATCTGGAACCACTTTGGAGGAAAACTTAGGTCTACCACATAATGACATTTGCTCAGATTGCTGTAACAAGGTCATGGCAATCTCTCGTTTGAACTCAAGAAGGGAAATGTCTTGGATCTAATTGAAACTCTTCAAATTTATGTTCTGGTCCATACGATCACTAGCACCCATAGAATAATTAGTGGTAGATTTTGGGCTGATCAATATTTATTTTCTGTTTCTCTTTAGCTGACCAGCGGGATGCTTTAGAAGTAGGTTCGGCAGCATCTACATTCGAGGCCGTTGTAACAACAGCATTATCAAGTCATCTGACTATTTCTATTTTATTTTGGGAATCATAAAATGAGTCGATTGATCCCCGTGGTAACTTTTTCATTTCTTTTTCTGGCTTTATAGGGCAGGCTTTGGGTAATCTGTTCCTTATTGTACCTGTGCCTCCATAATTCATGAGTGTAAGCTTAGCCACATATGGAAGATTAGTGAAATAATTGTCGAAGTACGATTTGAGAGGAAGTCTTTTGATATGATTGGGTAGGCTTGCAAAAAGTTTAGAAGAATTGCACCTCCTTTGCCGGAGCTAAATACTAAACCCTGGTAAATATCAAACGCACTCATGTACCCCAACCTTGAATTTTGACACCAAGCCTTAAGTCCAAATCGGACGGGTTTATTTCTGATACATTGTTTGCATCCATGGCGACCGAAGTATTCAATCATTGATTCGGCTAAATCCAAACACTGGTCCATTGGATATGCTTCGGCAAACTTGTTATTTAGATGATCAATCAGGGGAAGCAACTTGGCAATGCGATCATTTTTATTTAGATTTTGATTGTCGCAGAAGTGAATGAATTTCATAATTTCTTTAAATCTGTTTCTTGACATGGCTTTAATAACAGCTGTTACAAACATTTCTTCACTTGTGAACCAATAATGCCTCCGACTTGGTAATGGATGATACCCTGATAAAATCAGAATTCCCAAAACTGTGCGTAATTCACGCAGTGACACATCAAATTGTTTGCCTTTCTGGCATGCATACAGTTATGACTGTTCACAAATTGTCTCCAGAATATAATCAGGTAAAAAAATTGAATTTTTCTATGGCTGACTTTCCTTTTAGATCTGTTGCAGGGATAGTTTCTCTACATTCGTTCAATTGCAATGGCATATATGAATCCTTTTTTTTCGTGCATTTGTATGTGAACGAGTCTTTCTGGCTTTTTCTTCTTTTCTTTTGTGGCTGTGGTACTTCATTTTCATCCTCGGCGGCATCGGCACCCCTCATTACAACAACAGCAGGTGCTTGGAGCTGACGTGAAGACAAATTATCAATCAAACCACCTTCATCTTCCTCTGCTGAATCTTCATCTGATTCTTTATCGGTGCAGAAGGCGTAATGTAAAGATATTACGGATCTTCCTCACCTTCTTCCAATATTTTTAATACTTCATGCGTTGTCAAAGATCGGAAAAAGATAATAAAAGGCTATATACATAGGTATTTTTATATTTACAAATAATAATTTATTATAAAATGATATAAAACTTTTAAATTCAAGTAATATCACAATGAAATGATTTTTTAAACAATATTTCAAGTAATTTTGAGAATTTGCATTTTGTGCCCTATACCTACCCAGCCTACTATATATATTATGTAATCAAGTTCATCTATATTACAGTGAAAATAGTTTCCAAAAATTAACGTTTGATACATACATCAATAATATCTTTAGCAAACAGTAAATCATAAAAATATTCAGTATATAGATTGGTATTAAAGATAAAAAAACTCACTTGAAATGCATGACATCCTTCCTTCGCGAGTGCTCGCAGCAGACTGAGTCATTATAACTAGGGCGACCAAAATTATATAAAGTAAACTTTTTTTCTAGTTTGGAAATTTTCTGAGGTGGCTAAAAAGCACTTCCTTTTCATTAGGGGGTCACTAGGAAGAAAGTTATAAGGTATCAAAAAAGTATAAAAAGCCGTTTGGGGTAGATAAAGTATAAAAAGTATTTTTGGGAATATACAGTAAATAAAGTATAAAATTAAGGTAATTTTCAAACTTTTTCGTTTTTTAGTCAAATTTCACAATTTATTGCAAAAAAAACCTGCTGTTTCGTCACTTTGCATAACTGTGTGGCTGGAGAGGATGGTGCCGAATGTTTGTTAGACCGCACGCAAACGATACGACTTTTTTGAGAAAGTAATTTTAGCTAGTAATTTGATATGGCAATTTTGAACTATAGTTTGCACGGAGCCTTAGACTACCCATTGCGTAACTGTGGTACCAGATTGTCTATACACACTTGAACTGCTATGTAAAACAAGTAGCATCCTGTTGTGAAACAGCACAGTCGCTAACCAAAGTTCTCAAATATGTCTCCGAATTTTCGAATGAGTTCAAAAAGTCTCCTCAGAATGAACTGTATTGCATTCTCTGCAGTTGCATTGTTTTATTTTGAGAAACGTCGAATGGTAACAAAGCACACCGATTCGGCAAAGCACCAGAAGGCAAAGACACTAAGTAAACCAAAAGATCGGAAACAATTTATGCCAAGAATCCCCAAACATTTTACTGCGAATGTTGTTCGCGCTTTTCTATCGGCTGACATTCCCTTGAAGATCAGAATTGCAGAAACTCTTTCGCGAGATGGGCCGTCCGCTGCCGCGTGAAACCTTTTGTCGGGACAAAGTCACACAACTTGCAAATGAAGAAAATACTCACGTGAGAGAATTGCTGACAAACCAGAACATATTCCTGATTGTGGTCGAGAGCGATGTTGGCGGGAAGAAGTTTTTGGCTATTCTTGGTGGAATGGTGGATAACCCTGGTAAGACTTACATGATAGATTGCATACCACTGGAACAGTCTCCAAATGCTACAATTATCCTACACACCATTGACGATGTACTGTGGCAGCTGGGAACAGAGAGACAACAGCTTTCTCTCTTGCTCACTGATGCAGCAGCGTACATGATTTGTTCAGGAAAACAGCTGAAACTGCTTTACCCCAACATATTCCACGTCGCTTGTCTCGCTCATCTTCTACATAATGCCGCCATGAAAGTGAAGGCAAACTTTGACCAAGTTGATACATTGATTGCACGAGTTAAAGCAGGCACGGTCAAGAATAATACACGAAAGGCACTCTTTGGTGAAATCAGAGTACCTCCAGGCTGGTTGTTACAAGATGGGCCAGTTGGCTGAAGGCCACTTTCTATTATGCTAATCATTTTCCGGAAGTACTTCAAATTGTCAATCAATTTAGCGGAGATGGGTTGATTGTAACGAAAGCCAAGGCGGCTGTTGTGCAACCGGATCTTCCTGTTCAATTGATGGAAATCAAGCACTGCAATGACGAGCTGGCATGCCTTCTTAATTTCATAGAATCCGACAAAACTACTATAGACGAAGCTTACAACAAAGTGCAACAAGTTGATCTCGGTACGGATCCATGTCATATTAACTCGTACTTAGAGAAGCGCCTCAAGAAAAACGAAATCAGCGAAATCATGCAGATGTCACGCAAGATTTGACCAACAGTGTTTGGCAAACTGCGGCAATGTCGGCCAACATCAGCTGCGGTAGAACGAAGTTCTTCTATGTTAAACAAAATACTGGCAAAAGATGGTAACTTTGAAGTAGATAACGTGAGAAAATACATTATAGTGCACTACAATTCTGTCAGCGTTTAAAATTATAATTTTTGTTTTTTTCTATGAAAAATAAATTTATTGAAGTTACTTTTTTCTTTTTGAGGAGATAAACTATATAAATAAGGCAGCGTTCTAACCTTTTCGTTAGGTATAAATTAGGTAACTTTTTCCCAAAGGTTAGGGAACTTTTCCTGATTTTTAAGGTATATTTTCGGTCGCCCTCATTATAACCAAGTGATTCAGTTTTTTGTGCTGAAACGTGTTCTATTTTGTTAGCACTAACACTAGTGATTGTTTAAAACATACAATCGGGTCTAAAAAAGAATATATTCGTTAGCAATAACTTTTAAATTTCACTTACTATATTTAGTAGCCTGTTCTGATATGTATTTAACATGATGCTAGCAAAACTGTTATATGTTTAAAGATATTTCACATATATTTGCATTCCATTTTCATTATTAGCAGTCATCCATAAACTATGATATAGCGTTCAATCCCCATACTCCAGCAAGCATCCAGGATAGCTATGAACAATTATAATTTATTCTGACGTGTTACTAGGACAATTTACGAGCTTCTTCGCAGTACGTACAGGAAGCTTGTTAGCAGCAATCATCTACTATCATGACTGCTAGTATTTTATCTAAATCATTACTTTAAGCAATAAGAGCGATGTTGTATCCAAAATGTTAATCAGATTTAATTACTATTAAGTTCAGGGTGCCTTAAAGTCAAATATTGTTTCTGGTCTTATATCAATACTCTAAACTCCTATCACAATTATATGGTATCAATTGGCAGTAGAGATTTCGTCCTTCTACACCACATTTTGGATATTGAAAATATATACTATGAACTACGGAGCTACACTAAATTGTCTAAGCGTTTATTATATTCCCATACTAAATCAATAAATAATGAGTAGCAAAGGTTGCTGCAGGCATGTAAATTCAGATGCCTATGAAATATTCAATTCATTAAATTATTAATCAATATATCAATTTATAATTTAACTATTCATTTTGATGCATTTTTTTATCATAAACACTAGAATGAAGACTATTCTAATTTTTGGAAATGTAGCATTTGGTAAGTTCGAGTTATATCTAATACATGTTTTGATTGTAAAATTTACGAATATCTTTACGAAGCAACTGAGAATCCTGGTTATTCTATTAATTAAAACAAACACTGCCATAGCCCAAATTAATTATTGTTATAATTAATGTGTGTAAATATTTTTTTTATTAAATTTTATTTAGTTTTGTATTTTTTCTTAACGCCTTCGTAGTTGTTATCAGCATTTTTTCTTTTTCTTATTCTTTTATTCATCTTATTTGTTTCGCTTTAGAACGAAAAGTAAATTCAAAGCTAAAACTTGAATGGAGTTAAAATTGTTTTCTACAGTCTTTTCTACGTATATAAATACCTTTTACATCTTAAAATAGTACATTTATAATGTAGTTGCCAATTTTATATTTCGTATATTGACCATACTGTACAGTATGCTGTTATTAGCTTCATCAATCAAGGAGCAGAAATGTGAAATTAGTGCATTAAATATTGAATTTTTATGATTGCCTCAAATAACCCTATAGAACTTTTCAAGGGTTCAAAGCCCACAATCTTGTCTTATCATGCAGAAATGTAAATATATTGTATGGAAATTTTGGCTGCACTCGATATGTTAGTGGCTCCAAGGTACATGAACAGCATTGAAGTATAATCAAAATTCAGTTAATCCCTTAACCTTAAACAACCTAGTGGCCTTTTTGAAAAACAAATTGTTTTTTTCACATTTGCAAATAATTTAATAATAATCTTGCGGCATGGCTAGGTTTATTGGGGAACTTGCATTGTTGCAATATTGAAAATTTCTATTAAAGCTTATTGCTGTGGCAGAGATTGTTGAATAGATTAAGTTTTTTTGGAAATTTTTGACAAAGATTTAAATTCTCTCCATGCCTATTGTTTTTGAGGTCATGGCGGCAACAAAGAACTTTGACTGTTTTTTTATATGTACAAAGATATTCCAAACCCATTGAGGCGGGCCGTGCGCAAAGTCAGAGGTCGCGCGGCAACCCTCGATGGGACCACGGCCATCTTTAATACAAGGCCAGGAACTAGAAAAACAGAAGAGCACAGAGTAGGGTAACATTTTACCAAATGTTTTTGTAGCAAAAACGATATGTTGATATTATAGTAATTAGTAACAAAATATATATATTTTATCTACTTGGTGAAGTAATACTATTACTTAGTTTGTACATGCTAACAAGTATTATATTTATACTTAAATGAGTTAAACAAATTTACTAATTTTTTTACAAGAATTTCTAGAAAAATTAAAGCATTCATTTAAAAGTTTAGTTTCATTGTTCATAAAAATGTTAACGATTATTTGTAATCTCTTTTGCAAGCAATTGCATGGATAAATTTCATCTAGCAGCGTTTGTTGTAGCAAATCTAAGAATTTCTTTCTGGTACAATTTTGGGTACAATATGCATGACCAAGTTCCTTGACAAGACAAGTAACCCACGATGTTAGATATAGGTCACCACTAGATGGTTTTTGTAGACCACCTTTATCTAATAGTATGAATAGTTCCTTTTCTTGAAATAATGAATAATTTTCTGTTTCTGAAAAACAGCATTCATCGCATGCATTATTTTTTTTGCAGACGAATCCAGCAATGTAATAAATTACGTTCTGCTCTCTTTTATCCAAATATTCAACTTCACAAAGTGTATCATGAGCAGCTTCATAGTCGGATGGATGATGAGAAATTACAGCATTATTGGATGACTTCAAATTTGAAAGAGTACAATCCGATTTTAACAATGAAATCAAACGAATCTTTTTTTCAGCATTAAGTAGATCTGCAAGTGTAATGTTGTACTGAGAACCACAATAATCGCGATATTTGCTAAAGTGGTGTTCAACAACATCTGTTTGAAACTTTCCAAGTAGCACATAATTGTACTCATCTTCATTCAAAAGTTGCCTTACTAAATGTATTTGAGACTTAATACGAAGGAAAAGTGCGGATAAAGTTTCATAACTAAGTCTATCATTTCTTGTATATGGACGTTCAAGCCATACTGATAGCCACTGAGCAAAGGAATTTAGAAAAATATATGAATTATCGCATAATGATTTAATGGGACTTTTATATTCATCCCTACTCAATCTTCCTTCACTAATTGTTTTAACGTTACTCACTAGCCACCATTTTGAAATCAATTCCAAGAAAAGAACTATGCCATTTGCTTCGCCAGACTCCAATTTGTAGTACTTTATAGCTGCAATTGTACTACTTGAGAATAGAAAAACAGCTGGTTTGACTTGTTGCGACTCAATGGAAGAAGGATCCACTGTTTTCCTAGTAATCCCAAGTGCAACTTTTAAGAGGTTTTTAGAATCAAATTCATACAACTTCCGAATAACATCAAATCTTGCTGTCAAAATTATTGACGAATCTTCAGGATTGGGAAATCTTAACAATTTCGAGTTCTTAAAATTAATCCAAATTCTCTTTAGAAGGTGAACTGGATCAATCAAAAGTGAAAAAGAAAAAATGCGCTCATCGACTACTATACTTCCAATTGCTGGTGTTAGATCAGTTCCAACATTAAATAAACTACTGTTTCCACTGAGAAGTTGAAAGCAAAGTCTATTAATAGAGTGATTATCAGTAATGAAAGCTTTCACTTTAACTTTGAATGCCTGCAATTTTGATATTAAAGTTCGTGCATAACAATTTAATTCCACACCAGTCAAATTTTTGGATGGAATCAAAGCAGCAGCAGAATAATGACCTCTTAACGGCGATATTGTAAAGTTCACAACAGTTGGGGGTAAGATGTACTTCATACGCACAAAGTATAACGTCACTAATTTCGGAATACTTTTCTTTTAGGATATGTTGAATAAATGGCGTATTGAAATCGATACCTGTCTCAACATTTGCTGTCAAAACAAGACTTCTAAGATAACGCACAGTAGGCAAGTATAAGACATGTTTCATATACATGCTGACTCTGGGAAAAAATCTTTAATGAATTAATCAATGTGACTTTAGAGTATAATCTTTTACTAGATTGAGTCAATATCTTAAATTGATCGCATAAAAAGTTGAAAACTTGCAAGTCAAGATCATTTAGCTTGTCCAAATCTTCGTTTGGTATGTCTACAAGAGCATTGGAAACTGAAATCAAGAACGACTCTTCATAGTTATTAAGAAAAACTATCAGGTTTTCTAACTGACTAAATTTCTTAACATTCGCATTATTTGATAACAAATGTCGAAATTTGATGGTAGAAATTTTTGAATTGCGGTGAAAAAGTTGAACAATTAAACCATCATCTGTGCCATTTATTGTACAAATCATACTTTTATCAACCTGAAACGATTCATTTTGGTTTTTAGTAAGCTTTAGAAATAATATATCAGCACCAATTGCAATCCTCTGAAACCCATTGAAAACTACATTTGGAATAGAAAAATCTGTAATAGTATCAGTATTTTGAAAAGTTTCCATCAATTTCTTATCAATTTCTTCTCTTTTAGAATTATAGGGCTTACACGATTACAAGGGACACTGTCATTAAAATAGGAAGGATACATTGAAAAAATGCTGGGTACAGCAGAAACACGTAAACGTGGTCGCTTAAGAACTCTCCCTTTCATTGAATGTCTAGTACATGTTGACATATATGCAAAGTCATCCTTTTTAAAATGATTCGAACAAATACCAGTATTTGCAGTAGGAGCAAAGTTTTCTCGGTGTAATTGCTTAATCCACTTCTTCATTTGAAGGAAACTTGTAGACTGATGTGTAATTTCGAGGACGGTTTCGTGATTTATAGTTAGTCTTACATCCAACGACTGCACACGTCAAAGGCATCGTAATTAATGGTTTACAACAGAATGAAACATTGAGCGAGAGTGAGTAATGCAATTATTTACCCCACTCTCTGCACGCGGGTTTGCTTTATTCCGGGCCTTGTATTAAAGATGGCCGTGATGGGACAAAGCCAGCGCGATCATTTAGAGCGAAAATGTAAGAGGAGATTCTCTTTTTGGACCTATAAGCGTTAAAAAAATTTATAGGATCATGAAAAAAATTTTTAAAATCCCCAGACTGTTTAAGGTTAATGCTGATAGTCATTTCTCGAAATTTGAATCATTTTAATTACAAACAATTAAACGGAGGAAAAGTTAACTGATTGGTTAAAATAAGAGCTGTGGAATTATAACATGAATGTTTGTTTGGCAGGTTCAATGCATGGTCTGCATCAAAGTGAAACCTTGATTTAAGCGAGAGAGAATATGCAACAATAAACCGT
>CABFPE010000006.1:3670135-3682488 GCA_900660155.1 Hofstenia miamia | reverse complement strand
ATATATATATATTATAGATTACCATTCATTAGTAATAATAATTTTTAAATGGTTTTAATAGCAATCTGCAATTATGGATTTTTTTAGTTCGGTTAGCTCAAGTAAAGATCAATAACATAATATATGTATTTAAACTTATATTTTGACTTGCGTAAATCATGTAAATGTGCATATGTATATTTTGATTGTTCAACAAAAAATTTTTCATGTGCGAAAAATGAAACTTAGTAAGAAATTTTAATATTGATGAATATTTTGATTATTGAAGCACTTGTAGTTCATAAATTTTTGAAAAATTCTATAATTTAGTCGTTTTTTGCCAAAGAAAAAGGCTTTAAATTGCTAAATAAAGGATATTTTTTGAATTTTCATATGACAAACCTGAGAATCTTTATTGGAAATGTTCTGCAAGTTTAGATTAATCACCGCGCTTTGTTATAGTGTTAAGTAAAACAATGTTTAAAGCAATTTATAACTTGAAATGTCTATAAATATAGTAAGGCTTGTTTAACAGAATTATAGCTTGATGAACATGTAGACTAATATGTACTTCACTGCCTGGCGGCAATGAGTGAGGTTAGCTACCATTGCCTTTGAGCAGCCAATACTCTTAGAAAGAGGGGAACCAGGAATCTGCAGATTTGTATTTAACAATATTTATTATCCAAAATTTAAAGTGCGAATTTTGGTTTTGCTTAGTGAAGTAAAGCAGAAAAACTTTTATTGCAAGTAAAAGCATCAAACAGATTGGATTCGAACCAATAAATTCCCTTAACTCACTAAAAGATATGGGTGTGATACCATTTCACCACTGTTCGCTATTAATAAAGTGTAGTCATTGCAAAATTACAACATTAACAATAAAAATCGCAAAGCTTTTGAGTAGCTGCAATATTTAACAAATTCAGTTTGTCAAAATTTAAAGCAACATTTTGCAAATTTATTTATTAAAATATTAAACACCATAATCAAAAAATTATTGATAAGGTCTGCATCATAAACTATAAACTGCAGTATTTGCAGCCTACACTGTGTAGGTATTATGAGTAAAGGGTTATTTTACATATAAAAATTTCGCCTTATTTCACTTTTTCAGTTAGTGAATTATCCAGTTAGCGAAACGTCTGGTTAGTGAAATATCCAGTTAGTGAAACGTCTGTAGACCTTCGGGGAACATGAATAAGTCATACCGGAATAAATGCTACAGGAATAAGTCCTAAATTATTAAGTTCTACATGATTAAATCCTACACCTACACTATTTCAGCATTACATAATTTGTTCCAACTATTAATGATTTTAATTCTCTGAAATTTATTCATTTAAGTTTTTATTTTTGTTTTAAATGTTTGCATTGCCACTCTAAGTTTCTTTTGTTTTTCGCTAAATTTCAAAAATTTGAATGAGAGCTATAATTGTTTTGTAATTATGCTGAATTTTTCAACTACTTAGGAATTATACATTCATGTAATGCACTTTCTATGCGAACTAACTAGGACTTAATTGTGTAGGACTTATTCCTGTAGAACTTATTCTATGCCGTCTTCTATTGTTTTGCCGAATGTGTCAATTAGGGATTTGATAACTTCAAAACTTAATATTGTTAAATAAAATATCAATTAATAATTTGGGAACATCAATACACTATTCAACAATTTTAAGTTTCTAAGTTCCTAAATCCCTAAGCTACATATGCGCCTAAGTGTAGTTTTAGAAAATACTAACTAGACTAGAGCCATCTGAAATGGAAGTGACCTAATTGGAAGTGATCTCTTACACTTTTTTCATTAAATTTCAGGTTTCGAAAAATGGTTGTTAAAATGCAATTTCTAAATGTAAAAATTGTCAGCTCTCAATTGAATAAATTAAAGTTAAGTGTTTTTCTTATATTTATTTTACAAGTTTTTGCTATTTCCTCTGTTTATTAATTTTTACCATAACCGTTGTACTTTTTTAATGTTGCGAATTTTTAATGTCATAAACTGTCATAAATTTTATTTATTACATATATTTAACTTGGATTAGGGCGTTATATATAAAATGATGAAAAAATTGGATCTTAGGTTAGGGCTTAGGTCTANTTTTTCAATAAAATTGTGATCATGATTTTCTTCCGTTTTTTATGTTTTTTGATAGCACTTTTGCCATAACTTTTTTATTTATCAAGATAATCTAATGAAACTTTCTGTGCTTGTACAACAGGCATACAGGAGTGTTGTGTTCTAAGGATTTGAAGATCTCTTTTAATTTAAAAATGTTACAAACTTTAATGTCATACAATTTTTGACAATTTTAGTACATATTTTTATACGGCTATAAATGTAACAGATTGAGATCTTCTTCAAAACCCATAGAACAAAACATTCTTCATTATGTTTCTAAACCCCTCACTAAATTTTGTACCAATTGATTGAGAAGGTTTTTCATGAATGGAATAGTCCCATAGCCACTTTTTTATATTTGAGACATGTGTGACCTTGACCTTTTTGACCCCATGACCTCTAAATTAAGTAAGGTCACCAACATTTCATGTGGTTTCGAAAGTTCAATCCACCAGCTAAACCATGTGAAAGAATGAGGGCTCTAATACTATTTTTTTATTTTTTATGATTTTTTAAAGTCGACAACTCCTCTCCCGGTGATACTCCCCCCTTAACAGAATTATAGCTTGATGAACATGTAGACTAATATGTACTTCACTGCCTGGCGGCAATGAGTGAGGTTAGCTACCATTGCCTTTGAGCAGCCAATACTCTTAGAAAGAGGGGAACCAGGAATCTGCAGATTTGTATTTAACAATATTTATTATCCAAAATTTAAAGTGCGAATTTTGGTTTTGCTTAGTGAAGTAAAGCAGAAAAACTTTTATTGCAAGTAAAAGCATCAAACAGATTGGATTCGAACCAATAAATTCCCTTAACTCACTAAAAGATATGGGTGTGATACCATTTCACCACTGTTCGCTATTAATAAAGTGTAGTCATTGCAAAATTACAACATTAACAATAAAAATCGCAAAGCTTTTGAGTAGCTGCAATATTTAACAAATTCAGTTTGTCAAAATTTAAAGCAACATTTTGCAAATTTATTTATTAAAATATTAAACACCATAATCAAAAAATTATTGATAAGGTCTGCATCATAAACTATAAACTGCAGTATTTGCAGCCTACACTGTGTAGGTATTATGAGTAAAGGGTTATTTTACATATAAAAATTTCGCCTTATTTCACTTTTTCAGTTAGTGAATTATCCAGTTAGCGAAACGTCTGGTTAGTGAAATATCCAGTTAGTGAAACGTCTGTAGACCTTCGGGGAACATGAATAAGTCATACCGGAATAAATGCTACAGGAATAAGTCCTAAATTATTAAGTTCTACATGATTAAATCCTACACCTACACTATTTCAGCATTACATAATTTGTTCCAACTATTAATGATTTTAATTCTCTGAAATTTATTCATTTAAGTTTTTATTTTTGTTTTAAATGTTTGCATTGCCACTCTAAGTTTCTTTTGTTTTTCGCTAAATTTCAAAAATTTGAATGAGAGCTATAATTGTTTTGTAATTATGCTGAATTTTTCAACTACTTAGGAATTATACATTCATGTAATGCACTTTCTATGCGAACTAACTAGGACTTAATTGTGTAGGACTTATTCCTGTAGAACTTATTCTATGCCGTCTTCTATTGTTTTGCCGAATGTGTCAATTAGGGATTTGATAACTTCAAAACTTAATATTGTTAAATAAAATATCAATTAATAATTTGGGAACATCAATACACTATTCAACAATTTTAAGTTTCTAAGTTCCTAAATCCCTAAGCTACATATGCGCCTAAGTGTAGTTTTAGAAAATACTAACTAGACTAGAGCCATCTGAAATGGAAGTGACCTAATTGGAAGTGATCTCTTACACTTTTTTCATTAAATTTCAGGTTTCGAAAAATGGTTGTTAAAATGCAATTTCTAAATGTAAAAATTGTCAGCTCTCAATTGAATAAATTAAAGTTAAGTGNAGAGCCATCTGAAATGGAACTGACCTAATTGGAAGTGATCTCTTACACTTTTTTCATTAAATTTCAGGTTTCGAAAAATGGTTGTTAAAATGCAATTTCTAAATGTAAAAATTGTCAGCTCTCAATTGAATAAATTAAAGTTAAGTGTTTTTCTTATATTTATTTTACAAGTTTTTGCTATTTCCTCTGTTTATTAATTTTTACCATAACCGTTGTACTTTTTTAATGTTGCGAATTTTTAATGTCATAAACTGTCATAAATTTTATTTATTACATATATTTAACTTGGATTAGGGCGTTATATATAAAATGATGAAAAAATTGGATCTTAGGTTAGGGCTTAGGTCTATAAATGATGGAAAATAAGCTTTTGGGCAAGGGTTTGTTTACAAATCATTCATTTGAGACGTAGGTTAAGGATTGAGGTTTATAAAATAATGAAGAAATAAGATTTTGAGTTAGGTTTAGGAAGTCATTTGCAGCAATAACAATTAAAATTAATAAAAAAATAACATTAAGAATGGTGATGTTAAAAACTATACATTATTAAGTGACAACGTTAAAAAAATTACATTAAAAAATTATGACACTAAGAAAACGACATTAAAAAATTACGACACTAAAAAAACGTTATTAAAACATTAAAACATTAAAAATTGCAACATTTACAAATCCTACCCTCTGAAATGATTAAGTCAAATTCTGAAGGCTATTTTTCCAATGTCATTAGATATTCCATATATTATAATTCTTTCTAATAAAAAATTAAACTTGAAATTATTGTAGCATGTGGCAAACATTTTCAATAGATTTTTGAAGAATCACTATTGTAAAAAATAAGCTTATTGGACTGAATATTTTATGAACTAATTAATATTAAGGACTACAGAACTTTATATTCACTGGTGGTAAGGATGCTTTTTCCAGTTTATTTGACAAAGACCATCATGACCACTGTGGTCATGATACTCATTAGAAATTTCCAGGTGGTCATAATGCTTTCTCTCATTTTTTTAATAGAGAGCATTATAACCACCTAATAGTTATATTGCTCTATACTTTTTCAGAGCATTATGACCACCAAGTGGTATGAGTACTGATAACCACCTATTTCCACAAAAAGGGCATGAGTCATCATGACTACCCAACGACGATATGACAGCTCTCAAAACCAGAAAAGAGCCATCATACCACCAAAATGTGGTCATAAGGCTCATGTATTTTTTCCTATTAAAATAGAAACTTTGTTTACTTTGAGGAATTAAATAGCAAAAGGCGCGTTTACATTTGTGCGTCAAGAGGAAACTTGAACACAAAATAGATCGAAAATATATTCCTTTCCTCTCCTCCGTGCGCTTTCGCTTTCAATTTTTTGGGTGTTTACATTAGAAATCTATTGAAATCCTCAAATGAACTCAACATAAGGAACAGATGTAAACTATTGAATTCGCTTGACGAATTCCTCAAGTTGAACAAGTGTAAACGGGACTTTAAACTGTTTTATGCAGATATTTTGTTAGCAAGACTTATTTTATGCGTCTTGTGCAATTTTGATTATTGAAATATGAATTTTCTGTTTTGGTTCCAATCTTTTTGAAGTTCAGGGAGTATTGACATAAATGGAAATACCAATCGTATGTTTTGTACAATTAAATACAATTAATAAAGAAAGGATATTTATAAATTTACTTAGGTTTTGGACTAATATTCCGAATAAATAAATCCACTTAATAGTTAATGTGCTTAACGTTCAGCCTTGCTTGGGGGCATCGTCTAAGTCAGGTATAATGTGAATTTGGGCCAGTTGGAAGAAATTTATTAAGACGATATTGACAATAAAATGGGAATTCGACCAAAAGAGACAAAACATAACATTTGAGATTTAATGAGTAGCTATTTCCTTACCATAAGTAATAAGTTTTAAGTGTTTTTGTACATAAATTAAATGCACTTTGTGAGTTTTTAAGTTTCTACACTAAAATATATAAATTAGGTAAGTTTGGATTGAGTTGAGAGCTGTTTTCAGGGGAAATCATTCAAAAAAGCGGGCAGCTGACCTCTCTATTCTATATAATATTAGTTTTTACTGAAAGTATGGAATTCTCAAAATTCAAGGCAGACTATATTTTATTTCTATATACAAGTATACCAGAATATTAGTGTTTTAGCAAAAATCAAAGTTTATTCTAAGCTTTAACATTCACTAAAGCTTGGCGTTTGTTCTTCATTTCCGTATAGCGCTCAGTTCCATAGCATTCATATTCTTCAATGTTGTCAGGCATAATATTATCACGAGTTTCAGGAACCAACAAAGAACATCCTGCAGCAGTTAATGCCACTGCAGCTAAAAATAAAATTGGAAGCTTAGCCCAAAAACTTTCTAAAAATTCGAAAATATAAATCATGAATATGCCGAAACATCTTCCAGATAAGGAACCAATTCCCAAGCCCACTGCCCGAAGATTAGTAGGCATTAATTCCCCATGCCACACATAAATTGTTAAAAATGCTGCGGTAACAAAGAAAAAGCTGCTGCACGCAATGATATAGCGAATGGCAGTCCAATTATCATCTTCAGGTACAAATGCTCCGGCGATTAGGCAAACAGCAGTCAGCACAAGACTTAAAATCATGGTAATTCGTCTTCCCAATACCTTAGCAAGGAAGCATTGTAGCATGCATGCAGGGAGAGTTGATAGTCCGATCATTAAGAAAAAATAGGTAATTGTCACGTTAAAAAACTTTGGACTAAAGAGTAGGCCAAAATACACAACAACACATGTAATCCAATTTAAGCACTGTGCAGCCATCCAAATTGCTGTTTTCACAGTTCTAAACAACTGCCAGAATGGAAAGCTCTTTAACAGCTGAAGAATATTTGTCTTACTTTCAGCTTCTTCAGATTTTTGAAATTCTAGCTCCTTAACGCGTTCTGCTAAACTGGGATGAATAGTTGTTTTATTGACTCTATAGATGTTTCTTATTACTAATGTTACTTCATGATAATACTGCATTTGTAGAAGCCATTTTGGAGATTCATCCAGGAAGATTACAGCTGCAATGAACACTAGAAGGGCAGGGATAATTAGTCGAAAATACACAAAAAACCTCCATTGAGAATGTATTAGTGTAACAATAGCACTGAATGTAATACCAATTCCATACGAAAGTTCACAGCCACTACTGCCTAAAATTCTGTATTTTGGAGGGAGACTTTCTATAATCAAAACAAAACCTGACACATACATCGACATTGTAACAATGCAATCTATCAACCTGACAAATATGGCGACCTCAACGAATGGTACAATGATATAGAGCAGAGAACAAATTGAAAAAATTCCAGATGATATTAAAAACATCAGTTTTCTACCAATCTTGTCCATAATAACGTTGCAAAACAATGTTGAAATCATTTGGCCGATCATCAAAACCTGCAAATTATAATTTATGTAATCTGCTCGATCGCAAACGAGGTCGAATCTAGAAACAAACGTTGATTCAAATTCGTCAGAGGTATAGTAAAATTCTTTGCATTTATAAGATTTGTTCTGATAAACATAAGAGCAGTGATCGTTTGCTATTGTTGCATTGTCTCTGTGAGATTTAGATGGATTGCAGTTAAATGCCATTTCTCCATAAATCAAAGGCGAAAATGTATATGAATTGGCTGTCAGAATAACACCACATAGGCAAATTATTGTCGTTCTTATATTCCAAAGTCCCATTCTAGCCTGCGTTAGAACTTCTTCAATTTCTAGAGATATCATCTTGTAACCAGAAACAACTAAATAGACATAAAATTAACAATTTTAGATTTTCTATTTAAGAAATTTTTAAAGCTTTGTAAGAAATTTATTTCAAAGCATAAAAACTGCTTTGTGACTCGTGCTCATGATAAACGTCTAAACTGTTATCATCTTATTAATAAATCAAAAAATTCGTTCTATTTTGGATTTTGAAAAATCAATATCAAATTAATGTATATCGCAAATGTGGAAAGATGTTGTTAAGATGTAGGTTTTGAATATCTACGGGACCACATACTTTTAGTTCCTTTCACAACAGTTGAATTTTTTTATACTGATCCCAGTCTTAGGCTGTTTGTTGTGCGTTGCGTACACAACACAATACTTTGGGTTGCCTTGTGTGGAATTTAACTCGTGAAAGGGATAAAAATTCAGAGTCGCATAATTTACAATTTTACAATTGATCCAAAAAATCTGTTCATTAAGTAATATTTTTTAGAGTTTACTGTGTTATTTGTGCCATGTAAATATAGGAATTATAATCTCACAATAAAAATAAACAATGCGCATTTTGATAGATCTCAGAATGATTTAGATTTCACTAATTGGAAGATTTACAAAATTGAAGCAAGCTTGTAAATGGCACACTAATTATCTATTACATCTAAATGATCGCTGTGTGTTTTGTTAAACTTAACAATGATCAAGATTTCACTAATTGGAAGATTTACAAAATTGAAGCAAGTTTGTACATTGCAATCATCAGTGTTATAGTTTTGCATTATTTTGATTCTGCCATGGTAAATTTGCAGCTTTTCGAATGGATTTTAAAGACCGCTAATATTTCAATTTTAATGTCTCTGTTTGAATTTTAATCAATTCTTGCAAAAGCTTAATCACATATAGCCAATGCAGTTCTAAGCTCGGCAAGTTATTTACAAATAAACATTTTTTGTTGCAAAAACGTTGACTTTTGGTTAAGGATGGGTAGGAATCCGTATTCGGAAAAATCGGTAATTACACAAACGGATCCAGCTATCCAGATTTTAAAGGATAATATATTTTGAGATAAAACCTGTCTCTTATACACATNNNNTTATATATATATATATATATATATATATATATTTTAAGAAAATTCTACTTAAATTTAAACCATGATCACAAAAACAATACACCATTTTGGGAAATTTAACTATTAATTAGAATTCCCATTATATTATTTTAGCATTCGATTGCAAAATTATTATTAAACCAGAAATAACAATATATAGATAAATTCAATACAAAATTTTACCTTATGCCGAATAAATGATTGAGAATTTAATTATTGGCAAATTTGCAAAATCAAAGAGTGTTTATTGGTTTATATATTAGCTAAGAATATTTATAAATGAACATAATACGCATTATAAAAATCATAAGAAAGAATTAGATTTCATTATTAGGTTGACTTACTAACCTGAAGAGTTTACTGTGTTAATTATTCCATGAAATAGCTGAATTATAATCTCACAATAAAAATAAACAATGCGCATTTTGATAGATCTCAGAATGATTTAGATTTCACTAATTGGAAGATTTACAAAATTGAAGCAAGCTTGTAAATGGCACACTAATTATCCATTACATCTAAATGATCACTAATTGGAAGATTTAACTTAACAATGATCAAGATTTCACTAATTGGAAGATTTACAAAATTGAAGCAAGTTTGTACATTGCAATCATCAGTGTTATAGTTTTGCATTATTTTGATTCTGCCATGGTAAATTTGCAGCTTTTCGAATGGATTTTAAAGACCGCTAATATTTCAATTTTAATGTCTCTGTTTGAATTTTAATCAATTCTTGCAAAAGCTTAATCACATATAGCCAATGCAGTTCTAAGCGCGGCAAGTTATTTACAAATAAACATTTTTTGTTGCAAAAACGTTGACTTTTGGTTAAGGATGGGTAGGAATCCGTATTCGGAAAAATCGGTAATTACACAAACGGATCCAGCTATCCAGATTTTAAAGGATAATATATTTTGAGATAAAACTTGTTTTAGAAATGTAATTTACTTCTGATGGCAGCTGTATTCTTCTATCATTTCATCCATCAGGTTGGGACCCTGGGTTTCGCAGTTGCAATCTTTTGTGAGTGAAGATTTACTGTTCTCATCAAAGCTTTCGCTAGAATGCGAGGAGCACAATAACACCACATTTTTTCTCCTTGCAATATTTGAAAATCAAAGTTTTATGTTTCTTCAAAACGCTTAGGATTTCATGATTATGATGAACTGAACGGGGAAATAATTGAAGCGTTGCAGAGATATCATGGCTTATAAAACAAGCGACCATCAAGAGCAGTAAAATTGGCACAATCCGCGCCTGCACTGATAATGATGCCTAGGCAAACGCACATTTCATAGAAGGAAAACTTTTGTATATACCATTTACTTTTTCTTGCTGTTCTTCTGATGTCAGTTGACTTCATATTTGTATGAAACTCGCATCATGCTCTCTGTTACAAAAAGGTCAAATGATGCACCCTCAGGTAGTGAGTGCCCTAAGTTCTTTGACAATTCAGCCCCAACAATCAAGATTTCAATAGCACTGCTGAGAATGTTATACCAGCAGCTACCAGTTCCTCACTTCATTTTCTTCGTCATCTTGTTTCATCACTTCCTTTACTTTGTTCTAATTCAACTTGGATTTCAATTTCACAGTTGTCTTTTTTTAACCAGCATTATCATCTTTGCTTTCATAAAAATTGTCTCCGCTGTCATTGATCACTTCTTCCTCCTCGTCTTCACTGTCAGGAAAGTGAAACATTGGGACTAGGGATTGTTGTGCTCTACATTGGCGAGGCATGGACAGCATAGTCACTTTGGAATCAGGTTGATAAATGAGTTATCACTGTGATTACTTTATTGTTGATGACGAATACAATTTATAGGGGCTATTTTGCTATAAGGCACCAAATACTTTATTGACGACAGCTAGCTGAGCAAAGTGTGTGTGTTTATTATGATAATTGCATGGCGTGATCGGACCTATTCAAGAATAGTGAGCTAATGAGTAAATCACTAACAAAAGGTTAACAGCCAACCGGCTAAGGCTTCCTAAGCACACAGCCATTGAGCTTTTTTGTAAAATAAACAGAGATTTATAAACGTAATGTAAGTATATTCATCATCATTGAAAATGAGGCTCTCAGTGACATATTTTAGTAACTATAGAGAAGCAAAGCTACGATGTTAACAAAATATATGCATGCAACCGCTTTAGAATTAAGACAAATAACTTTTTCAATGAAATGTTGGAAAATATTTTTAGAGCAAAATCTTAATAGTATAAAACGACGATTATCCAGAGATTGCTCGAGGGGCGCTCAGGTGTAATCAGCCTACCGTGTTAAATTCGAATCGGTACCCAGCTCTCATGGTTAAAGTTATATTACTGCGTGGAGTGTTTGATTATATTTGTTGAGAAAATTTGAAATGTCGAGCCCATCCCCTATAATGGCAACATGTAAAAATTCTTGCATCTTTTGCCAAATTTCTGTTGTTTTTTAGCAATGCAATCATTGTAATCAATAATAGAATTTCTTAACCGGATTTTAACCTGATTAACCGGCTACTCTAGCTTAATGGGCTTTAACATATATATATATATATATATATATATATATATATATATATATATACACCAAAGGTGGAAGTGGCCGGATTTTTGTAAACTCTCCTGCCCCATTCCCACCTGCTGACATCTGTCCCATATTGCCCCCGCCCAAAAATTTCTGCTCCCAAAACAACTTGCGATATATAATTTATTTTATCGAAATTTTCATAGCCCTACACACGCCACAACTGCCAAATATTTTGAATCCTTACTGCCTAGAAAATACAGAATCATTTTTTGAAATGCCATCTCTACTATTAGTACCATCAGGAATTTAATAACAAACGTGATGACAATATTAATTAGAAACATGAGTAATAGCAAAATATAATTTAATTCTAACTATAAAGATATTTTATGCAAGCGTAATTGCATAACTTCCAATGTAATTGTAAAGCCTATTGATGACAAATTAGATAAAATAAATCTTCTTGGTATTATTGAATAGAATCAAATTTCACCAAAAGTTAGAAATCCAGGATAATTGATTTTTCAAAATGCGAGCAGAGAACTTTGATATAAGAAAATTACTTTCACAATGTAAAAAATTGGCAATTTTTTGCTTCAGTTTTCTCAACTCACTTTTGCCCATGGGCGCCACTTTAGAGAAATCTTGCCCCATAACCGCCTCCACTTCCATCTCTGATGTATACATACAGAATTAAAAGATAATTTGATAGCGAAAATATAAGCGTTGATGATAATTTTTTGCACTAGAATATTATTGAATCATCCACATTTCAAAACAACGTTTCACTTATTGACTTTTATTCACTAAAACAGCACATGTAATAACACTGCATACTGAATATAGTCATGGACGAAAATTATATAAATCCGAGAGATATCTACCGTACCGCTAACATGTTAATTAATTTAACTAAAGGAATATTACGAAAAATTTTTTCTAAACAA
>CABFPE010000006.1:3651951-3666547 GCA_900660155.1 Hofstenia miamia | reverse complement strand
ATATACATATATATATATATATATATATATATATATAAAGAAGGGGGTTTGATGCACGCTCCTGAATTTCAATGAAAAGTGCTATTTCTCTTTGTCAAAGGGCTAAGGCATTGGGAGATATGAAATATTAAGAAATATAATGTTCAACAGTGTCTCCCAAGCTGATTTATTACTTGTTTTGGAGAAATCCAATTTAAGAGACTCTAATTGATGTTCTTTAGTTGTCTTTTTGCCTTGTTGATCTTCAGTCCTCAGCTATTTCCTACCTTCACCTATCATTTCTGCTGATACTGATGCTGAATATGCGTTTAAATTATTTGATGATTTCGAAATTGCTAAATATGCTACTTCTTGTTCTTCTGCTGGCATTAACTTTGTTCTATTATCTGATTTTGGATAATGGTGACCCATTGCTAGCATGGCATCATTTCGATCTGAAGAGAGTTGATGAGCTGATAATTCAGCAAATCCTTTCTCAAAATTCTTCAAATATTGATTTTTATTGGTGCTTCAGCATTGATACCACTAACTCAAACTTTTTTCTTTCAAGTTCTGCTCACAGTAACTACAACCTATATGTATTTATTTCCAGATATTATACACTGGTTTGTAAACTTACATAAATGATTATATGTTCTTTCAAATGCCTTCAAGATGTTGCAACCATAGGTTATTATATTAAAATGTTACACACCGGCTTTGAAAATTTTTCCTAATTTCAAACAATAGCCTTTCAC
This sequence comes from Hofstenia miamia, assembly GCA_900660155.1. NCBI lineage: Eukaryota > Metazoa > Xenacoelomorpha > Acoela > Hofsteniidae > Hofstenia > Hofstenia miamia. The sequence continues at coordinate 3,665,810 of CABFPE010000006.1, read as the reverse complement.
ATATAGAAATGAAGCTTGTACTCACTAATGCCTTTTCCTTTAAATGCTTTCCAAGTTTTTTACAATGTATAAACAACTCTTTTATTGCACTATGCACTAGTATTAAAAACTTTACAAATTATCATTCAATTATATTGAATGCATGTGAAATTAACATGAAGTCATTTTGTTAGTGATTGTTGTATTAAAAATATTGTCTGTCTATTTTAATAGTGCCATATATGTAACACTGAGGAGCAGGTATTTATCTTTTTTTTCAATTCATATTGATAGCCAACAAAGTTCATTTTTATTGAGCAACTGAATTCAGTACAAAGAATACAGGAGTGCATGAGTAAATTTTGGACCGTGTATACAAATTCATGACTAATGATTGCATTGAACAGTAGTGGTGTGCGGGCCGGCCGATGCCCGTGGGCTCAGGTGGGCCACGAGTTGTCATAGAAAAGAAAAAATATAGGTATTGTAAGTCTATTCTGTTTACTATATCTCAAAACACAATATCTATGTTTACAATTCTGTTTGCTATATCTCAAATCACATATTTACTATATCTCAAATCTACCACAGGTAAATTTAACAGTTGAGTGAACAGCTGATAGTACTGTTTTGATTGGATTTGGAGTAAATTTACAGGCACATAATGAAATCACGTGATTAATGTGATTAATGTGCAATGCATGTGGAGGCGGGTTGAGATCTTAGCAGGCGGGCTCAGTGTTGAACAGCAGGCGCAGAAGAGCCGGAATAATCGGCGGCCCGCACATCACTATTCAACAGCTATCATTTGAGAACATTGTGGGAATTCGATTCTAACTTGTTTTACATGCGTATATTTTATTGATTATATTTGTGCTGCTTAAGTTGTACCAATTCGACATATATATATTTGGCAAACTGCTGTTATGCATTTTGTGATTGCTAAATACGTTTGTACGTGAATAAACTTGTTAGCTTTCCGCATAATCTAAAGTTGCGAATAGACTTGATTCGATTTTTAATTACAAATCCTTGAAATGATCAAAGAGTTTAGATTGTTAAAGCAAACATTCTATTTTTTTGAAATCCAGCAGTCAATTATCCCTCATTCTAAGGAAAGATGATATTATTGGTACACTAGGATAAAGTTCATGCCCTCGGTCCGTAGCCCATTGCAGTGAAAATAGACCCGTTCATTTGTTCGTGCCCGTATCCTAGTCCCGCTTTCTTTTAGCTAAATGATATTTAACTAAACTCTGCCCCAGTTACTAAGTAAACCGGTTTTTTAGGAAAATGGGGTATTATGATATAAACACGAGTATAATTTCAAGTTTTGATTTTGATTTTTTTTTATAATATGCACAAGATCCTAAACTATCTAATTCGAGCCAAAACCATGGTATTTACGCTACAATAAAACATCTAGCCTTAGTTTCCTGTATCGTTACGCATCTTGCCTTTCAGTAGCATGCTTCCCAATTATATTTTTTTCAAATAAATAATGGTCTGATCTCACAATTTGATTAGGTCTACTTTGTTCTTATAAATTCGACAATTTTTGGCAAGGATAGTAATTATTTTCCTACCATGGCTAAAATAAAATTAATTTTCTGCCCAAATGGATCTCTACCTTTATCAGTGGGAGTGTTCATAACATTTACTAACGTAGAAGTCCATGTTCATAATAATAAAAATGTTGATGATTAAGAAATTTTGTGTGAACAGCATTGAAATTATTCGATCTGCAAAGCTAGGGTTTATATATTTTTTATATAATATCTCTAATTTTTTATAAGAAACAATATTCCGGTTCTTGCTTTGATCATTATATTTGCTAGAGGTTAGGAATTGAATGAACCGAGCTTGTTAGTACATATAAGGACGTACGCGAAAATACATTAGAAACTCCGTGCCGTGCCGGACTGTGCAGCGTTGTACCGTGCAATGCCATCCCGTTCAGGAAGTACTTCCAAAAACCAGGCACTTTTGCAGTTCTACATTTTCCTTTTCGAAAGAGTCAAGATCGTAAATGTACATGTATGAACATTTTAGCAACATAGTATGCATATTTATTCTCATTTGCAATTCAACAAACAAAATATTATTTTCAATTTTTAAAGTGTAATAAATATTCGAAACATTCTTGGAATATTTCACTATTGTGAGAAACTGTCTATTCAATATATCAGCATTGACGCATTGAAGAAATGCGTTGAATTTATTACCGGTGTCTATGAATTAATTTTACGGTAATAATAGATCATTTATAGCTGAAGCACAACATTTACATAATTGATACATATCTAAATAACTTTTAATCTTGTACATTCAGCTCAGATGTTTTAACCTGGTTGAGAGTGTGAACAAATATTTACGTAAATCTTAATACAAATACCACAACCCACAAACAGATATCTACCAATAATAACATTCTTACCAATGATTTGTGACTGCTCTNNNTTGAGAGTGTGAACAAATATTTACGTAAATCTTAATACAAATTCCACAACCCACAAACAGATATCTACCAATAATAACATTCTTACCAATGATTTGTGACTGCTCTATAATTTTTAATAAATATTATATTTTTACTCTAAGAAATATTCAGGTTAGAACTTGCAGAGAGAGAGAGACATCTCCCATGCTCCCACTGAACAGTTGAAACAGGGTCAAAAATTATGACCCCCGCGACCCATATGAGCCAGATACCACTAACCCGGTGTTACGATTTAGAGGGTTGCTTGTAAGAGTTTCGTAACCTAACTGCAAAATAATCCCATAATTAGGGTGCTATCATTAAAAAATCACCCGGCATATGAGAATGCGTATGACTTGAATTTGAAAGATATCCACTAAAACAACTTCCCATCTAAAAATTTCACTGTTTCAATATTAAGGAAAGAAAATTAAGAAGTGCATAATTCAATCATACAATTAAAAAAGAAAAGTAATTATTTTTGTACTGTTTCTGTAGTTTCCATTAAGTTAAGATTATTTATGATCTTCTGTAATTCGCTAAGATATGAAACTCTGAAATATAAATAAGCCTGGGTTGAAGACAGTCCTTGCAAACCAACAAGAGGTATAGGTCCTGAGAATTGATAAAGAATGCGACCTACTCAACCAAAGTCCGTTAAGAGTTTAATATTAAGTGTACATGTTATATATAAGCCAAAGTTTTTCTCGAAATAGAAGGCCGCGCAATTCATCCAAGCGCATCTCGGCTTATGTATACCCATCACCTCCTACACATCTGTTAAGGCTGCATTAATGAAAAGATATAAACCTTATTGTTGCATTCTTTTTCATCACTATTTCAAACATTTTCAATAAGTAAATTGGGATATTGATACATCTATGCAAAAATATGCTCCCGTGTTCTGATAAAAACTTTTAAATTGTCCCCATACCTAATGTATGGGGATAAGATGGTCTAAAGCTCATGGAAGCAGCAGTTTTGTTTTCTGTAGTAAGGCCACTAATATTCATTAAGGGACGCTGTGCGTAATTTTAGTTACGACTTTATGTAACTAACCGGTTCAATCGTTCACGTCCTGAGACAGATTTATAACGGCAGTGAAAGTGGAGAGAGTTCTTTGTTTTTAAAATTTAATTATATCTAGTATTTCGCTCATAAAAATTTACTTGGGTGATATATTTTAGAATAGTGAAACAACTAAAAATAGGGCGGATATGATCAGCTTGGGCTGAGATCTTCAATTCTAAATTGGGTTAAAGACAAAAATTTTTACTAACAATTTTAAGGGAAGTTCATGTTTAGTAAAGATCAGGTACATGTAAATGATTGTTCAATAATTTTTAGGGTTGTTTAAAATATGAAAAACTCAAACTGTTCTTAAAAATTTCAATTCAGTACTCTAGGATCGTTATAAATAATATATTTAAAGCTTATTGGTGAATATGACAGCTAAATTAATTAAAATATTGCTAATATAGCGAAATTATGTGTGCTATCAAAGGTTATTTTTTAAGCCAAAGTATCAAGGACGCAATCACAACGTGATTTTTTCTTTATATGAACTGCTAAATGCGATCAAGTCTCTCAAACAGAAGCATGTGAGGCTAATGAATTGCATATACAAATATGTTGGTTCTTTCACAAAGCTCTCTAATCGTTAATAAAGATCCTGAACAATTTGTATTCTAAAATTCGTTCACATAATTTTGTAATCAAATTCCGAAATTCAGGTCGGGTAGGATTTGAAAATCTCAATCCACGACTACAACTATGAGCTTTTGAATATTTTACAAAAAAAATACCTATTACAACCCCAACTACTTTTCTAGTTAAATGTCTTATTAAGCATAGAAAATATTATACATTGTACATAATTTCGAAAATTTCTCATACTCATGCAATTGAGAAAATTTGTGAATAAATTAGTTATATTTGTACAAAATAATTAATGGATATGATTTCAGCTGTGCACATGATGATATATTCCTCGTCGACTTTCTCTTTTGCTCTGTGACATCTTTAACAACAAACATAACTGAACGTAATATACACAGTAGTGAAATTGTAAAATTTATTTTGAGCCCAGCTCCCCCTTCCCCTTTCCCTTAAGACTAAAAAATTAGATAAATTCAGTTATTAAATTGGTTTATATGACAAAAGGCTTTCCGATTTTAGGATACACTCAAAGAACTCAATCGGTATTCAAAATGTGGATGAAGAAATTCAATTTTCGCTTATAGTCAATAGCCTGATGCAGAATATTTTCAAACAATTTTCTTCAAGTCTATTACAGAGTATACTCAAATTTGGAGAGTACTTACAAATACATTATTAAGACTTGCAAAGTGCTTTGCAAATAGTTTGGAAGTTTGACCAGGAGCTAAGTAACAATATTATTATTGGAACGGCTGAACTGAATTCCTTCCTATACAAAGACTAAATTTCTTAAATTTAAAAAGATTTTATGCAAAAATAAGTGCCATCGGGGACAAAAAGGGAGGGGTGGCTTCAGCCCTATCAAAAACTCCTGTTTCTTAGTCTCTGAGTTTGAAAAGTATCTGCAAAAGTTGCAAGTAATTTTTGTAAAACTTTGCTAGTCTCGCAAATATTAATGGCAAAGTTTTGTAAGTACTTACAAACATAAATCTGATATGTATGTGTGGAAAACACTCTTTAATCTTGTAGTACATGTACTTTTAGGTTTTGGATTATTGCGTGATTTACAAGAAATTAAGTGTTTTAAAGAAGCCATTAAAAATTAAACGAAAAGTCCTGGGCTGCTTAAGATAAATATTGTATAACAATTTTAAGCGATATTTTAATGCTTGGCATAGAAGTTGAAGATATTCCGGTATTTCAAATTTTCGAGAAGTTAACGGCAAAGCCACCAAATTTTCATAATAAAATTGCACATTGTACATTCTACAGGTATATGTGGCAATTTAGTAGATACCACAGCTAATGATTCCAAACAAATTGTACAGCTAATGTAACTTCATTCTAAGAAATAAAAAAAGCAAAAACAGATGTAAAGATTAATTAAACAATTAGAAAATATTTAAAATTATTAAAGCCAAAGGCACTTGTCCTTTCCTGTACAGAAAGTCTTGTAAAAATTGCTGATATTGATCCACTAAATACATTTGATTCGGAAGCCAATTGTGATGGTCTAAAAACTCCCAACATTTTAGGAAACTTTCAGTAGCGTGATATTTCCAAAATATGACAACAATAAATTTATGTATTTCATTTTTACTAGTTGTTGTTCTTAACTATTCAGAGTGTAACTTGCTGGCAGAAAGAGTTTGACTCCCCAAAGCCTCTTGACTATGGATCTGTTTCAACAAGTAAACTTTAAGTTGATAAATTCATAGAAGGTGTATAAAAGATGAGACCACGCCATGGCAAAGCTATTTCTAATAAAAATTCTCTGGTATCAATAAATTTTTAATCTTTAGTAAGTGGTAGGAAATGCAAATTGCTTTTATTTATCTGAGGATGTTAATAATTCACAATCATTGTCCAACCTAACCATTACCTAAACTATAATCTTCTTCATAGTTATAGCCTAATTCATAATCCTGCATATGCTGATAACTATTTTCATATTTCATGTACTCATATCGGGTAGATCATTGTTTTACTTCAGAGGTCCTAATGATTGCGGAGTCTAAAGTATTATCAATAAATTTTTCATATCACAAACCATTTGAAACTGATTCTCTAAAAGGGTTGTTTCTTTTGGTATGCCATGTATTGCAAGGCGACATTTTTTTCATCCATAACGGCCATATTTTAAAGTTCGTTCATACACTATGGTTATTATGTAAAAATTTAATGAATAATGGGGAAATGTATGAAGGTGACAGCAATTTAACAAAGTGATTTCTAATATTTAGCAAAATAAGTACCAAATTGCAAGCTGCAAATAAAAGACAATCATCCTTGTTTTAATATGAAATAATTGTAGTTATATGACAAGGCACAAGCAATTCACTTGGTGGCAGAAGGATTTCAAAAAATTCGTAAATAAATTTTGAAAAAAACCAAATATTTTTGTTTGTTTTCCAATGCAATATGCTTTGTTAAGCGCAAACATTTAAAATGAGAAGCAAACCTTAGTATTTGCTTACAATCTAGTGAAGGTGCTTGCTAAACTTTTGCAACACTTTTAAAAATTATTATTTTATAAAAAAATCTTTTTTTCAAAGAAATTTAAAATAAATATTTACACATTCAATATATTTAAATGTAAGAAATATGACACAAAATATTACAATTTTCTTGAAACTAAATATAAATTCTGTACCTGTAACAATAAATTTATCGATTTCCACTATGCCCATATTTTTGAGCGTGCCATCCATATTGGCTATAATTTTTTTTCTATCATACCATTATGGTATTCAAAATATTGTACATAATGGCATGGTACCACACTACAACCGGCAGCTCTGGGCGTGTGGTGACTGAATTTCAATTACTTACTAATAACTATTACAAAATATCCAAGGTAATTTCAATTTCTCTAGAACAGGCTAATGTATCTAATATTAAAACAAAATGGAGAATTATGAAGGGAAGGGTCAAACAGAAAAACATTGAAAGAGATCGCTTTTATAAAGCAACTAAATTCAATGACCGCAGACATGTACAATATTGTGAACAATTCAGGATATATTACGAATCAGAATTGCGAAGTATTCCAAATCTAATGGCCCAAAATGAACTTGAACATTTCAAAATTATCGAGCATGACTACAACACTAAGGACATCAAAAAACTATTCAACAATTCTATGGATAAGCTAACTATTGAGCGCGTTCAATTAAGCAATAATACTCATTTCTGACAACCAAGAGAATATTATAAGCTCTTTCACCGATTTTTACAAACATCTATATTAATGATCCGAGTTCAACATTGAAAATGATAGTTTAATATATCCCAATATTTCTTTAGATGATTACGATTCTCTGAATCAAGATATATCAATTGACGAAACTCATTTTGCAATAGATATACTAAGAAATTCTCCAAGAATAGAAGGTCTTCATGCTGCCTTTTATAAGAACTTTTGTTTGATCCTTGTCCTGAACTATTTGCTTTTATTGAATCAGTCTTAAAATTCGGCCAAGTTTGCCACAGTATTAGATTATTACTAAAAGAGGGAAAGGATTTAGTCCTGGCGCCCTGTTTCTCTATTAAACATGGATTTAATATATTATGACATATCTTTAATTGTAGACTTGGATCTTTATACAAGAAATACATATACACAACCCAAACTGGCTTTGTGAAGGCGAGAAACTTTTAACTAAACATTTCTGCATTTCAATTTATGATTGATATATGCGGAATAAATAATATAAACATGGGAATTTTCACCATTGATTTTAATATAGCATACGCGATAAAGTTGATCATTAATATCATTTTGCAATATATGAACAACTAGGCCTTCCAGCAATAATCTTAAATTTAATTCGTGCACTCTATACCGACAACAAATCTTATCTGCTAATGAATGGGTTTATGTCCCCAGCAATACATTTACAGGGAACGTCCGTCAGGGATACCCCTGTCATGCATGCTGTTCAACTTTGCAATTTAAACTTTCCTTAAATAAATTCAAAATGAACATTTAATCAGTTTTATGTATGACAATATTGAAATAAAATATCTAGCATTTGCATTACTATATCTAGCATGACATTACTTTATTGCATCCAATTCGGAAAGGCTTAGGCTTGACCGTTGTTTTCAAACACCTGGACGAATTTCGTAAAGTCAGCAGACTCTGTATTAATAAGCAAAAATTTAATTTACACAGGAATTTTTAAAGCGAAAGAATTGTCTACATGACATACACCATGTATCTATGGTATTCAAGTATACAATCAAGGCATGAATCCGATTTTTGGGAATTAAGCCAATGAATTTTGAATGATGTTTGAGCTACGGACCATCTATATTGTTATGATTAAAGTCATGCCAATATTGAATTTACCAATGAACTTTATTACGTCAGTGTAACTGATTAAAATACACCATCTAGCACAAAAATGCACACTATTTCGTATAATTAGTTCTGGTTGCCTTCTAGATAAATCATATTCAATATTGACTAGAAATTTAAAATTATTCAGGCATTATTTGCATCCTGCAAGGTACTAAAGATATTTTCTGGCTTTGTATGCCCAAACCGCTTTTGACCAATAATAAATATGAAAAACTATGTAGCCTATATATCACTGCTGTGGTAACAAAGTTTTAAAAATTCATCAATCTATGTCAATGTTAATTCAATTTTCGTCTTTGTAGGGTAATGTGATTTCGCCTTTATATGTTAAGAAGACTGAATATTCTATCCAAAATATTAGAAGGGCATTTAGAAAAGGTTGAATAGCTTCCACCTGACATTCTTTTTCATTAGCATTTTGATTGAGATGAGCATTTTGAGAATGTGCATGTATTTATTAATTATTTTTGTACTGGTCATACCAGCTGTGATTACTATTATAAAGATCTAGCAACATGCTTAAGATTATACATATTTGATTGGAGAATTTATGGATTGTAGTTTTAGTCGTGAACGTCTCAATTTCATAGTATTAGGGCAATAATCTGCTATATGCAAACTCAGTTGATAGATAATAGTGTAACATCCTCCACCTGGCCTATTTGCACCGTGTATTATTGTTAATAACTATCACTCAGTAAATTGCGGGTGAGGAGTTACCAAATTATTGAACCGCCAAGCTTTTCCTCTGATATTAACTAGTTAGGTTAATTGAGTACTAATTATCACTATTTAGGTGATGAAGCCGTGTGACGTTTCCTCTTCTTCTCTTCTGTGGGCTACTGCCCAAAGCTGATCTCCACATCACAGTTCCTCTCCTTCATAAACAATTGACTGAATCCACTGCGCCATCTCAGCTCAAGGATGACTAATTATGTGTACCTTACTTTAGCTCAGTGCGTGCACTCATGTCAAGTTGTAACTGACTTAAACTCAATGTTGTAAAGTGTTTGTTGATTTGATTAAGTAAAGCAACCGGGCATTGACACTAACTGCATTTACATAATATTAAAGTAGCCATTACCGTAAAACTACTGGCTTAGTAATTTAAGTAATAGATTGCAGTTTCCTATACTTACATTTAATAATGATACATGTAAGGTCATTTATTCGGTCGATTATAGTCAAGTCTCCTACTATTAAGAATAGATATATCGGCTTTGCATGTGTGGGCTAGATCTGCTCTCATCTGCGTGTTTGGGTAAAAGAACGTAAGCACCTTCCATAGGCTGCGCATATTCGCCACGTCCTCATAGAAGAAACTAATGTTCTCTATTACTTCCTGCTCTGATATATCACCAGGATCATTTTTTCCAATACGCATCATGGTTACGATCTCTACTCTCTTCATTACGTCGTAGTTTTGTTCCCACAAATTGGTCCATACAATGTCATTGACTCCTGAAAACAGCATGACTGCCCGCGGCTGGCGTTTTTCTATTTCTCTCCTCAGCTCTTGGAGTTGGATGTGTATTGCTTCCCCTTCTGTATATAATTGATCTGAGGTAATGTTTCCTTCGATATAAAACGTTCTTTATTGTCGTTATCTAGCAATATCTTTTTCGTCTTCTTATAGTCCTCCCGTTGTGTCATCTCTACAGCTTTGCGTTGGGAGTTCATGTATGATTTGTATTCATGTAGAAATATTTTTGCTGGTCGAACCTCTTTCGGGAGTCTCCATCTTGGCAGTACCATGGGTATTGCAATCGTTTTTGGTGGCGTACATAGTAAGATCTTTGTATTGACGAGTCTTTCAATTTCCTCATAGGTGCCCATTGTATTAGATGCTGTTGCTAAACCGATGGTGGCGGGGTAGTTCATTTTTGCTTCTGGGATTGTCTCCCAAAATGATTGTGTTAATCCCCGTTTACTTAATTTTATCCGTATGCGTTCCTGTATATCAATCTTTGATGTGATGCATTCGACGTCGACCACAATTTGGTTGAATGGCTTTAACAGTTCTTCTAGCTCTGTGCACGTGAATGCCTCAGTGAACATTAGTTTCATCATCGCGACCATTTGTTGTTCTCTTATCCTCTGGTAGTTTCTTTCTGTTATCTCCTTCTTTTCCTTTGTGACTTTTATTTCTACCAGGAACCGTTCATTGTCCGTGTCGATCCATTCAATCGTGCTATCTTGGCTCATGTCTCCCCACTTTTCGATATTTATTCTGTTGATCACTGTTTGTGTCTTTGGGGATAGTAGTAGTTGCGATGAGGTTAATAGTTGTTCCTCTTTAATGATTTCCTGTTGTGATTTTGTCACCACTTCGCATATCTCTACTGGTGTCATTATCCCACCTTTCTTTAGCATTTTGGCTCTTCCAATTATTTTCATAAATGTGCATCGTGGGCTATCTCTGACATACCATTTCATGTTTTCATTTATCACTTGTTGTACGTTCTTCTGTTTTACTAGTTGTATTATGTCCTTCATGTCGACTAATTTGCATTTGATTATCTTCCTTGTAGTTATCCACGGTTGGTTCTGGAGTTGTTTTAGCCGTGTTTCTGATGTTGCACCCCACATATACTTTCACATAGGCTCTTTGAATATTTGTAACTCACTTGGGCATATCCCTGTTATGTTGGCCAGTTCTACTATCGACATTCTTCCCATTGGGTGATGCTTCGTTATCAGCCTACTTATTAGTTTTTCTATCGTCTGCATTGGTTTCTCGTTTTTGTTCGGGGATTCAGTCTTTTCAACGTGTCCTTTCAGTATCCAATTTTTTGTCTGCGTATTCATTGGTGATAACGCGATCTCGAACTTTTTTGCTTTCGTGAGTTTTATTCTTTGGTTCCTTGTTATGGGTAACCTGAGGTCTTTTTCTTCTGTGAGCCATATCGCTAGCAGCCATGCGGATGTTCTGTATCTAATTTCCAGCGCGTTTTTCTCTTCTAATATCAATTTGCGAAAATCTTTCTTTGTGTTTAATTCGTATGCTCTATTGATTTCTGCCAATACCATTTCCACTGTTTTGTGGTATTTACGCGCTGGTGCCTCTATTTTTATCTCGGGCCATGATTCATCTGTTTTCTTCTGCAATTTCATGTTCGCCCAGACTTTTTGAATTTCTTCTAAATGCTCCTGGCGTTGTGTCATACTGCATTTAATAAACAATGTCATGGCTTTTTCCAACCCTTCATTTTGTTGTAGCATTTCTGCTGTCTTTGTTTGTTGGAACAGATCTATTGCTATGCTTTGATCTATCATTATTCCGTATATCTGCGCCCAATAATCAATTTGTAAGTCGAAACGAATTATCTCGGAAATCGTGAATTCTTTCTTTTCCCATGGGAAAAAATTTTCTGCTCTTAATACCATGTCTTTTAAATAACTCGGTAATTCTTCTAGATTCTCTCTCATTGCTATGACGACTATTCTTATCTGTTGTACTCTCGCCATTCGTACTGTTTGATCAATTTGTTTCTGTAAATGCTTGGTATATTCCTTTTCTCTTAGGACGTGTATGATCGTTAGATTTTCTTCATCTAGATTTATCTCCGGGATTTTAGCTATCTGTTCTTTGTATGCCATAAGTGCTTGCGCCGTTTCCAATGTGAAATCCTCATTGAATGTCATGTGGATCGTGCTTCTCATGTATGGCCTGTCGATTGTTTCATTTAACTCTTGCGGATAGCTTATTAGTACATTAACTTTGGGCCGATTGTCCGCGTCTAGTAGGATTGGCAGATTACTCCCTTCCATTTTAGCAGTTTTCCTTATCAATGTTTTGGTTTCCGGAGATAGTTTTTCGAACGCATTATGCCGCATTTTCGTGGTTGCCATAAAGTAGGGGTGCAACGTTTCCCCATCAATTTTAGACATTCGCTTCTCACGCTCTCTAGATCTTACTGTACGCTCTGATGTTGTCTCTGAGGAGATATCTATCTGCCTCATCAGTAAAGGCAATCTGCTGGTGCTCGGCTCACAGTCCATAGGCTGTGAACCTGTGCCGCTGGTGTCAACTGAGTTGCCCTTGAATCGGCTATCAGTTACAACCCGCGATACTTGACCAGCCATGGTTCTGGTGGAGATACCTTCAGCCTTGAATCGCTTCCGGATCTCCAGGGTTCTTCCACCACTCACACCTTCCCCTGGAACTCCCCTTGTTTCACCGCCCTCGAATCTGTGAAGTGATCCCCTGGAAGGAAAGTTAAGCTGTGAAGAGGCCGATTGTCCGTTTGTATCTCTGCCCTTGAATCAGCCTTGAGTACTACAAGGACGCCTCTTAACTCTATGTCGTCTATTGACCATCTCGTTGTTCTTGTCCCTTCTGCCCTTGAATCAACATCCGGTTTGAGAACTTCTGCACACTCGCCTCCTCATTTTTGTGGTCGGGATTCCCTCGGTTGGTTGATTCTGCTTCACTCACTTCTTGAGTGGCTGATGCATCCTTCTCTAATTTCCTAAATGCAGTTATTATATCTATATCCCATATTTCAGGGTTAAATATAGTTTTATTTTTCGCAGCCCTCTGGGGTTGCACTCTCCTTTCCAATTGCTCATTTCTAATGTCTGCTGTGAATTCTTCCTCGAATTCTTTCTCTGGCAGGCTATCTAAATCACACATGTCGTACATAACCTCTTTGCCATTGATTCGGCTTAATTTAAACTCGGCACTTCCATCTATCTTCATTTCTTCAATGTCTGCCATTGCTCTTTTTAAATTTTGGAAGTGCAGTAGTCTGCTGTTATCTAACATGTATTCATTAATTGGCAATTCTTGCATTATTGTATGTGGTCCAGACCAAACAGTTTTTAATTTGCGAACCTGATTCGTGTCTGTTAGTTTCATTGGTGCAAATGCGTAGACCTTATCGCCTACTTTGTGCGCGTGCCCATAAATTTTTTTATTATAGTTTTGCTGTTGTCTCACTGCTGATTTCTTCGTGTTGTGGCATATTGTCTCGTGAATTACTGAAATCTGTTTGCGTAATTGGTTTACATATTTGTTGTTCAAAGTTTTGCTGTAGTTGGTATATTGTTATGTTAATTAAATAACTGAGCATTGACTATCACTGTTTAGGTGACGGAGTCATATGGCGTTTCCTCTTTCAGTTCATCTATGGGCTACTGCCCAAAGCCGATCTCCACAAGACAGTTCCTCTCCTTCTCAAACAATGATTGAGTCCACGGCACCACCTCAGCTCAACTGGATCAGAGTTCTGTTTAATCTCTCTACCACACCGTTCGCCTGCAGGTGGTATGCTGTGGTTCTTTTGCTCACTATCTCTAGCATTTTAGCCATTTCCTGGAATAGACCACTCTCAAATTGTGGTCCTTTGTCTGATATAATAGTTTCCATTGGCC
>CABFPE010000006.1:3634045-3650951 GCA_900660155.1 Hofstenia miamia | reverse complement strand
TTCCTGTCCCACAGATCCAGCCAGACCACGTTATTCACTCCCAAAAACAGCATTATTGCTTTTGTTGTTCATTTATCTATTTCATCTCATAATTCCTTTAGTTGCTCATTTATTGGTTTACCTTGTACATGTATGTATAGTTGAAAGGGAGTTATCACTCCTTCAACATATAATATTTCTTTGTTGTCATTGTTTAGCATTATTTCTTTCATCTTCTCATAATCTTTTCTATCAACTATTGCTTTGGCTTTTTCCTTGGGGTTGACATATGTCTTATACTGTAGAATCACAGGGTGCTTCTAGTGGCTCAAGCAGTATGAAGGTTGCAGAAGATTACCATCGCCAAGAGCATCCTGTGCTCTGACAAAACAATAGAAGATTGGTAATTTGCCAATTTCATTGTAGAAAAGAAAAGTAATTCCAAGACTATTAAAGTAGCAACCAATTCACACAGCATCACACTGAAGCCAAGCCTTTAGAATCCATCCTTACAAATCCAAGGTGCTAATTGTGTGTCTCAAGTTGTAATTTCTAGCTTGATACATAAATTTATCTCTGGGTTTATCTACTCAGCTCATGTAATAAGATATTAATAAACATGTAGTTACCACATATTCATGTTTACCAATGGCATACTATATTCGAGGTGTGTTTTAGTTTGTGCATGTTTGATAAATAGATAGTAGTTCTTTTATTTCCTATCCCTATACATAGCCCTAAAGTGAACACAATATAGGCTCACATCTGTCAAGGAGCAAGTTATGACCCAAGGCACAGAGGAGTTCTCTACATTATCACTGGATATTATTATTTCATTATTATCAAATCCATACCAAAGCTAAAATGGTTAATGAAATATAATAAAAATAAAAAGCAAATGGTATCCAGTGAGAACAAAATTTATTTGACATTTGCTTACAATAGTATGCCTATTTATACAAGAGTATGTAAATATTTACCATTCTTTACAAAAGTTAGTTTTCCTTCACAGATTAACTGAGCAATTATGCATAATACAAAAGATCTGAGGGGACAATAATCAAGTTTGAAACTTAGGTTTGAAATAATCAAAAATTGACAAAATTAACAATTAATTAAAAGAATTGCACCAAATTAATTTTAGAGTGCCCTAAAAATTAAGGCAAAACAAAAAGAGGCCCTGAGTGACTCTACAATACTCATGTAAGAATGTCTTTGAGATTTTTACATTTTTTGGAATCCTCCATCTTGGGAGTACCACCAGGATGGAGACTGTCTCTGGTGGGGTGCAGATGTGGATCTTCATTCTTATCTGTCATTCTATTTCCCTGCAAATTCTTTTGTCATTGGCACTGTTGCCATCCAATCATGGCTGGGTAATTCATTTTGCTATCTTTCAACATGTCTCAAAACATCTGTGTTAATCCTCTTCTGCTCATTTTTATCTGTATTTTCTCATCTATTTCTAATCTTGATGTAATGTATTCTACATCCACAGCTAGTTGATTGCAAGGTTTTAGCATTTCTTCTAGTTCTGTTTTTGTGATCACTTCCATGAACATTAGTTTCATCAATGCAACAGTTTGTTCTTCCTTTATGTACTGGTAATTTCTGGAGCAAATTTCCTCGGACTCTTTTGTTATTTTTATCTTGACTAAAAATCTTTCATTATCTGTGTTGATCCATTCCATTGTGTGTTCTGGTGTGGAGGCTCCCCATTTTTCTATTTTGATTTTATCTATTTGTTGTTGAGTCTTCAGGTATAAAATTTTTTGTGTTGATGTTAATAGTTCTTCCTCCTCCAGAATTTCCTTCTGAGTTTTTGTTATCATTTTGCATACTTATATTTTTGTCTGCGATTATTGTCTCCATGGGTCCAAACTTTAAGATCCACTCTTTCATTACTATCTCCACAGTTGTTTCATCCATTGTGTTCTTCATAGGAATCATCCTTGCATACTTGGCAAAGTTGTCTACCACTACTAGTAAGTGCTGATATCCATCTTTGTGTTTTGATAAAATTTCCAAATGTGTATGATTTCATTGGATTATGTTGCTATGATTTTTTCCAGCAGTGCTCTCTGCATTGGGAAATGCTGTTCATTATTAAGGAGGCATGTCATACACTTGTTGATTATCTCCTCTGTGACCTTTCTCACTGCCATTGTGATAAACCTTGTGTTGAAAGTGCTCTCAGTTTGTATAATGCCTAAATGGCCCTTTTTGTGCACCTTTCTTATTATGTCTCATTTGTAGTATTCTGTTATTGGGACCCTATTGTTCTGTGATTCAATGTATAGGAGTCCATTCTTTTTTCTTCTCCTTCTGTACCTTTCATAATAACTTGCTGTTAGTCTCCATAGCTTTAAGCATGGTTCCTAAAGCTTTCTTATGATTTCATTTAGTATCACATCATCTTTTTTTTTTCTATGATCTCTGATTCTGATATTTCTTCCTTTATTGTGATTGGCAGCACTGCTTGTCCCTTCTTATCAATGTTTATCACTGGCAACTCTTTGTACTCAGTGTGTGGTAAGAATTGAAACTTCTTCTTTTCTCCATCTTCCTTAGCTGCATCTCTCTGGTATTCTGGTGTAATATCCTCTACCAGGCATTATCACTGCTTATCTACTGTTACTATATAACATTAGTCATGTTATTGTGGGTAAAGATTTACTTGTTACTACTGTTTGAATTGTTGCTTCCATTAACTTATGTAGCTTGGTGTAACATCCTCCACCTGGCCTATTTGCACCATGTATTATAGTTGATAATTATTACTCAGTAAATTGCGGGTGAGGAGTTACTAAGTTATTGAATTGCCAAACTTTTCCTTTTTAGTTAACTAGTTAAATTAATTAAATATTGATCATCACTGTTTAGATGATGGAGCCATGTGACGTTTCCTCTTCAGTTCTTCTGTGGGCTACTGCCCGAAGCTGATCTCCACAACACAGTTCCCCTCCTTCATAAACAATGACTGAATACACTGCGCCATCTCAGCTCAAGGATGACTAATTATGTGTACCTTACTTTAGCTCAGTGCGTGCACTCATGTCAATTTGTAACTGACTTAAACTCAATGTTGTAAAGTGTTTGTTGATTTGATTAAGTAAAGCAACCGGGCATTGACACTAACTGCATTTACATAATATTAAAGTAGCCATTACCGTAAAACTACTGGCTTAGTAATTTAAGTAATAGATTGCAGTTTCCTATACTTACATTTAATAATGATACATGTAAGGTCATTTATTCGGTCGATTATAGTCAAGTCTCCTACTATTAAGAATAGATATATTCCTAGGGTTCGACTATCCAGTCGTTTCAAGCATTAATTATTTCATACATGTATAGATCGATAGTCAGACTAGGCAAGAATCGAAAAACTCCTAACCGTAACATAAGTGCGGTTTCGTGACTGGCACAAAGACCCTTCGAATCGATCCCGTGATGGAATCCAGCCACTACTCGACACAACTTGCCTAGCTGCACATTTTATTAAATAATCAAACCAGATAAATGAAGAATGAAAATAAAATAAACTCTGAAGAATTTATTGTTCATCAAATTTCTCTTTAAATTCAAAGCTATTTATTTAAAAATTTTAAAGTACCTGCTGATTTTGAATTTCAAATAAATCTTCTGCCAATATGGCTGTTCTTACATAAGCTTAATTTCACTTGTTACAATTGGTCAAAAATTACTTAATTGGCTACAGTAATTTTCTTAGAGTGTGCAATATTGTGACTTAGTTGCATCTTACAAAATAAATAAGATAATTAACTAAATTTTACAATCATAATTCTGATCACTATTAATCATTCGACGTTAATCTTTGTTTGCAGCTTAGTTCTTTTGGATGATGCTACAATAGTGGTCCTCAGCTTGCATTAAGGACAGCACTGGTCACTCCCCATGCATGAGAGTGTCTGCTCTATGTATAAGTGACTCCGCCTCAGATTATGAATACAAATCTAAATGAAAACTATTCTCATCCTCTGATCTGAGAAATTTTTTTCATTTTTTGCTGATGGAGGAATGCATACCCCTATGCCCCCCATTGAGTCCTCCACTGACAAAGTGGTTCCTTTTCTTCAATGTCATTGACAGTGATNAATTATAGTAATGGATAAGTTGATGTACACAACTAAGATGGAAGCAATTTTAGATGAAAAAACAAAATTTGAAAATGAATGTAACACTAATATTTCAACAAAATTCATCAAAGAAGAAGAGAAATTTAACAAAAAACTCATAGAAATGAAAAAGAATGGAGAATTGAGCAAAGAGCTTTATGAAGAATTCAGAAGTACAGGTTCACAACCTTCCTGATCATGGTCAAATTAAAAAACTTACACTGTATATATATTCTAGCAGCTAATATGTGCATTATTATTACATTATTATTAAAATACATACTCTCTCTCTTGAAAGTCACAGTAAAATTGTTTGACTGTTTATTAACTAAGGTTGATAAACTTGGCACACATTTTGAAATCTCTATAAATTTCTCTTTCCATGCACTTAGAAATTGTGTTGAGTGAGAAGATATTTTGAGATTTGAATGTAAGTCTAATTTAATTCATTAAAGCAATTTTTTAGCAGTAATTTCTTGTGATATCTAAATTTATTAATACTTTGTATCTATACATGTATATGTATATCTTTATTATTTTAGTAGATATTAACATGTTTTTAGCATATTATTTTTGGTAAAATTAAAGTAGTCTAACTGTGAATGGGGATAATATCTACTGAATTTGAACTGGAGAACATAGTTGTGGGGAGTGAGGAATTTGAGGGAGAGGGAGTTTCAATTTTTATTAAATTGTATAATACATTGTCTTATAAATATTGAAAAGCTAATGATGCTGGATGTTGTCTGGTTAATCTGGACAGGTTAATTCCTATCACTTTTGGTTTGCTTAGGTTATCCTGCAGGATATGATTAATATGGTAAACTGTTTTTAATCATTATTAACAGTCAGCCATTAACTCTAAAGCTATATCCTTTTTTAACAATAAGCATGAGTATTTTAATAGGAATTGTTATCATATATTTATCTTAAAATAATAAAATGTACATTCTAATCAGTGCTGGGAAGTGGTGAAACTTGTTGGAACCAACTCAAACTAAGTCAATTAGAATGATATGTAGATCCAACCTAGCTGCCCAAAGAGTCTTTATTTGTACTTTTATGTTATATATGAGCAATATTTCATAACAATTTTTCTACAATTTCAGATATTTTTAAAAATCCTTCTTAAATATTTTATAATAAAATAACTGATATATAAAAAGTTGCTACACTATGCCATGCAAACAACTTTTATCAACCATTTTTGTTGCCAACTAAAATTGTTTGTGTAGCATACCCTCCCCAACTTTGTCTAAAAATAATTCAAAGACTAATATTGCTTGTGTAGCATACCAAATAAACAACAAAATTTGGTGACAAAAAATTATTTGTTCAGATGACAGAAATTGGTGATAAAAACTGGCAATAAAAGTTGATTGTTTTGATGACAAAAGTTGGCAACAAACATTGTTAATGTAGCATGGGTTTTAGTCTCAGTTTGCACATATGCTTCAAAATAATTAATTTTGAAAGAAATTTCTGAGCTCAATCAAGTTTTTTCAACCTTTACAATAATGTTGAATTTCTAAAAATATTCATTTGTAATTTACAAAGTGTATTTTCTATCAAGTTTGAGTTATTAATAATTTCTCTTCCAATTTTTTTAAAAACTGTCTGATTTCTAGTCAATGTATATTCTTTATTTGATGTAAATTCCAGTTTATGTAAACTCCATAGACTCAAGGAAAGGGGGTAAGGAAAGTGAAAGGGGTTCAAATCCAAGATGGCTGCCTACTCTATGAAAATTTCCTCAATAGCCAATTAGCCAGTGATTTCAAATGTGAAAATATTACTACAAAATTACAAATTTACTAATTTATACCCTTTTTGTGCTTTTGGTTTAAGTTGTTCTTTCATATGTTTGAGTTTTTCTTCAAAGTCTTTGCATGATTTTTGAGTGCATATATTTTGATGGAAATTTAAATAAAATTTTTATTTGTTTTTTGTACATATATATTTGAATGAGTAAAACCAAATATTGTATCAATTGTGTATTACTATTTGCTGTTTTCAACATGTTCTGAATTTCTTTTGATGATATAAATTGTATTTTATGTTACTGCAAAATGGTGATGACAAATGCCATGAAGTGCAGTCTACACCTTGAAAAGTAATTTTCAGATGTTGTTGGTAAAGGTAATGGAATTAAGGTATTCTTTTAATTGATACAATTTTTCTATTTCCAAATACAGTTGCAAGTACTTATATCCAATAAACCAGGTGGGCTTTTTGTCTTCCCACAGCAGGTTTCAAAATATCAGGCATTGTAACAACTGTAAGGATTGTCTTTGACTTAAGCTTTTTGATATGATCTTAAAAACATCTACATTATTTTAGAGAGAGTGTGTTTTTAATTAAATTTGTTAACTCTTTTAATGGTTTAGATTTGCATTGACACTTTTTAGAAGTAATAGAATTTCACCTTCAAATGTCACTATTAAATTTGATGCTTTATATAAATAATTGAATATATTAAATGTTTAAATAATTTCAAATATAGAAATTATAGGTTAAATTTTTATTAGCTTGGTAATAATTATTTGGAGTTGGGCTCTCATTAGGATACCCCCACCTTTGAGTGGATAATAAGATGTATAAATGGTGACCAGGAATCCTGTATAATCATTAGTATATATTAGTCCATTATAATATATAGATTCAAACCTATAATTGTCCATTTAATAGATTACTGTTTTTGAATTACACCATAAATCCATTTTAAGTATAATGCTCACAACTATAATGTTGTCTTCACACTATCAACAGATACAATTTATGTATATATGTATATACATATGTATAATAACACTAATAATTGAGCAAAATACATAATGCATTGTCAATATCACAAAATATTTTTAGGTGCAAGTCTCCCATTGTTTTCTAAAAATGTGAACAGTTGTGCAATGGCATCACACCAATTTTCTGTGGGAGTATATTGGTTCAAATCCAATTTGCTCAAAAATACTATTTTAATATATATTAAATTTATTTAGACAACTAGTTCAAGGTATTTGTGAAGGTATTCAACAATATGGACTAAACAACATGTGCAAATTTAGACTAGAGACTTCAAAAAATTACTATTGAAGGCAGCTGTGATACATCTGACAACAAAATATCTTTGTTCTTAGCAAAAAGAAGTTGAATTGGTACAGGAAGCATTAAACCAGGATTATATATTCCATTTCATATCCTAACGGTATTCACATCTGCATCCCCACAGATATTATTGTGGTTTTCTTAATTTCTTGAATATTTAATACAATTAAAAACACTCACTTGTTAAGGAAAATAGTCCATTCTTTACAACATTCTGCCCAAAATAATCCTTTTTGGTACAATGTCAATATGTTGTGTCTACAAAGTTAAGCAGTATCAGCAATACAAAATTTAAACTATACTATTTCTTAGTCAATGTTTGGTATAAAAAAACCTTTCATAACTATTAAAATGATTTCTATGGATGGAAGTAACATATTCCATTATATGTCTGTAATATTCAGAATTTTCAACTTATTCTTGAAAATAAAATTAAGAAAATTTATTATACAAATTTGTGAATTTAATGATAACCATTAAGAGGTCCAAAAATTATTAATAACTAGCAATACAATATAATTTTATGCATCATCAAAAAGAATATATTTGATAATAGGTAATTGAAATCACTGATTATGCTTGAAAGCAATGAAGGTAATAGAAATGAATTATCCTTATATTGTTTATAATTAATACTTCAATTTGATCTTAAAATATGTTGTTTTAAGCATTTACATATTGAAGAATACTATGTTTATTATCTGTGCTTAATAATTTAAAATAAAATTTTTTTGTGAATCACTTTATGTGTGATCGACTTCCACATAAATCTTCTACAATAGTGATAATTCATTAATTAGATTACTTTATTATAGCCTAATCTTGGGAGAATTGTTGTTAACCTAATTTACAATAAAAAGAAAACAAAGATTTTTATATGGTCTTTTGACCAAAAATGTTGACTTGTTTAAGAATTTATTTTTTTAAACTCAAACAACATGTATTTACTAATTTAACTACCAAGGGATTTAAAAAGATAAGCAGCACCCTCTGATGCTACATTAGGCCTGCATCAATCTTCATTTAACAGAATAAAAATAAGATAGCGTAAATAAGGTAGATTTTAACTCTAATATCTAAAAACAAAGACACTGTTGAATAAATAAAATGGTGAAATAAAAATTGAAAGATGTAATTGGAATAAAACAAAATAGGTAATATTAAAAAATCTAGGAAATTTTAAAAACTGGCAATTATTTTTTTTATAAATTTGCAAGAGATTATGTAAAATTCAAACATTTCAAAATTTCATGGAAATCCCCCATTCTAAATGACTTTTTATATCAATTTGGACATAATTATAAATGAAATTTGTTACTTGTGATTTTTGTAGATCTGGACTTTGCTTGAAAGTTCTACATTAATGCTATGTTGCCCAAATTTATTGATCCACACATGCCTATAATTTTAATTTTTATTTCTTCCTATAATATTATTTTTTTGTAATAATATATTGAACTGATCTCAACTTTGAGCATATTTGTCATAATTCTGAAAATTTTGTTGACAATAATTATATTAGAGTATCAATAATATTCAATGATATATATTTTTTTGGGTAATGAGCATGCATAGATATATATATTTAGAAAATATCTAGGTTAAATTGGGAATCATAATGGTTCTGGTTAATATTTTTGAAATCCCTTAATTTTGAAAAGTACAACTCTACTACTAACTATAGATAAATACTATGAAGATTAAATGTTATGATTAAGCTGTTATTAAATACATTTTCCAGTTTTTGAAGAATTTAAAATTTTAATAAACTAGCTATTATAATCCAATAAGTTTAGTAGGGATTGATTCTAATTATTATTATCAAAAAATTTCGAAATAAACTTCTAATGATATCATTCATATTGAAACTTAACCCTAGCCCTCCTCCTAATCCTAAGAATAACATTTTCAATTTCATTAACTAAAAATTTAACGAAAACTGTCACAATTTGAATTTTTCGAAATTTTTGGATTTCGAAATTTTTAGACGACACCAATCACTATTGAATAATTTTACAAAAGTCATCTTGGCAATATGATAAATTATCTTAAATATTTAATACTTTTTCATTAGTGCATATTTGAGCCAAAAACAGCATTTTGTTTATATCTATAATCTATAATTATTAATTATGCTTCTTTAGTAGGATAAGTTTTTCGCATTAGTTTAATTACATGCTTGTTATTTTCAATATTCTTGGTTTTAGGAAAATAAAATGACAACACCCGAAGTTGTTCAAATGGATGAGTCTGTGGAAATTGCTCCTTCAAATGAAGAAAATAAATCTAGTAGTAATGATACAGTCTCTTTCGGGGAAGCTAAGGGGAATGATTCAACACTAGAATCAAATGAACTCGTTAAAGACGAAGATGTAATAAACACCAATGATACATCTGATATATCAAAACCTACTTCTGAAAATAATTGTGATTTCACCGAAAAAACTGAAAATCCGCATAGTGTTGAAACTAAATCTGCTCCTGAAGATAAGAATATAAAAGACAGTGAAGCCGAAGTAAAAATTGAGTCACTGCCTACAACCGATGTTTGTAAAGATGAAGATATTAGTGAGGAGAATAAAAACGTTGCTGAAAATAACGACGTTTCCATGGAAAATGTTGAAAGTAATGAAAAGTGTGAATCGCCAGAAAAAGTTGAAATTGCTAAAGAACAGGAAACAGAGTCGATATCGACTAAGGGTGACACTGAGCCTCCTACGCCCACAAAGCGTGCACGAGCTGCAAAGCAATCACCGCGATATACTGCAGATGACGGCGAATCAAATCCAGAAGATGATGATGGTGATGAGGACGCTGAAGAATCTAAACCTAAGTCTAAACGAGGTAGAAAATCTACTAGTAAAGGAAGAAAAACCTCTCCAAAGAAAAGTGTTGACGCTTCTCAGGAACCTAAACGTTCTCGTAAAAGTGCAAGTAAAGAGCCTAAACCACGAGTTGAAGGAACTAGGTCTTCTGCTAGACTATCTGCAGCTAAAACTCTTGAAAAAAAGAAGGATGGTAAAAAGCGTTAAATTGTGATTTGTCAGGTTTTCACTTATTTATACATTGCTTATCTGCAACTATTATTTTATTTCCATGTAATAAGACAACATCCGTTGTTTTTATTGTGTTTGTAAATTTAGTTAACAATGTAGATGTTTTATATGCTGTTACTGTTCTTTACTTGTCAAAATAGATCTATTTGTTATTTTATAAAATTCAAGGTATATGGAAGTTTTCTTTATCAATTCTTTTTAATATTTAAAGTTCATTATTTGTGAAATAAATATTTAGTTCATGCGATTTTTGAAGTAAATAATTTTATCACGTGCATTTATTTTAATAGCTTTTTGAGCATGTTTCAACAATTGAGCATGGATGACTTCTTTAATTTGATTTAATTAATTTTTAGCAATTGCTACATATTCAGCTGCTACTTTCGATATATTCATAAATTTACACTACAACAGAAAAGAGATTGCTAATATAAATTGAAATTGTACATATAATTTGCATTGGCAATGGGAGAATGCATACTACAACTTTTTAATTCGATGCAATGAATTAAAATTATCAAAATTCACGAATATCCCATTTTTCTGATTGCAACGTCGAGAAATTGAAGTAATTAATTGTATTTTGCTTTCAAGGTTTTATATTAAAATGTGGCCATATTTATCGTCAATTTTAAGAACAATTTTCAATAGCCTATCAATCATAATTCCGGGAAATTTGTTCTTGAAAAACCGGTGGTAATTATTATTTTTCCTTTTCGGGCCTATTTTATAACTGAAATTATTGTAAGAGACCAACTTTGTAGACTTAAATTGGATGTCGTGAAGCAATTGATTGGACTTAAAGATGACCATACTTGTCTATTAATGATTTTAGCTGAATTAAGTGTATCATTATCAAGAATCTGAACGGTTTTTACCCACATACAGGTTTTCAGAGAATGGAAACATTGAGAATGTAATTTGAGAGCCGCATGTTACTTTGCCACAAATTGATGTTAAGTGTACTAAGGATAATAATAAGCCAGCATCGTTAAAGCTGAACGCTTAATTTTAATGAAATAATTGTTCAAGGGCTGTCGACGTATTATTCATTTAATTCTGAATGTTCTATAGAAACATTTTCCTGCTGTGTAGAAAAGAGGCGGATGATAGCCTAGAATGTCTTTTGTAATTTTCGGCAATAACATGTTATTCCAAGATATTTCCTCTTTCCGTGCGATTTCTGGCCGCGGACTAGTTTATCTTCCAACAAATTTTCCTGTGGTATTTCACATTTCAGTGAATTTGGGTTTTCCTAAATTTGTTTAAATATATATATATTCCTTGGACAAATAAATAAGGTGTGCGTTAGGTTAAAGATTATGCGGTTCATCAATAGTATTACATATTTTGTTTTGAAGTTCTAATTTTGATGATTTTTCATACAGCTATGCCTTGGTAAGCCATTTCATTTGCTTTACCAGAGAAATGCAACCTGCTATTGTTAGAACCAGGATAGTAACCACCAATTGCCTACTTCCATAATAAATATAAATCAGTTCGAGTGAAGACTACATGAATACTGGTAAAAATAGGAAAATTGGGATTACAATTCACTCATAAATTATTTTTAATTTTGTGTTCTTTTAGAACAATTTCAATTATTCAAGTTACAAAATATTATATTTGCATATTTCACACTGTACGCAGGTAAGACACATTTAGTATGCAATTGTCTAGTTACTGAGAAGCAGTTCCCTGCAAACTCCATTAACCCTTTTATAACTGTTAGGCACTCTGGCAGTTTGATAAAAATATAACAAGATATACAATATTTAAAACCTCTGATTATCTAGTAATTTTGATATTAACCACTGCACTTTTCTTAGCATTATTAACATTTAAAAAGCAGTAAATTTTGCAACCCAATAGGAATTTTGAATATGTTAGGATATATTTAAGTCTAAAGTGCCGGTTTTCTAGGGATCTAAAAGCTGAAAATTTTGGGAAAGACTATGTTTTTAAAAAGTACTGCAGTATTTTGTTCCAGTACATGAGACTTGATAATCATGCATAAACCTGTTTTCCTTAAATCTTGCTTCTAATATGCATAAGTTGTATACATGAAAAAAATTCATGGGCTTCATTAAATATTTTAAGTATTGTTTGAAGGGTTTGCTCAACCTTGCGAGTAAATATGTATACATTTTTGATGTTGTCTAAGTAGTACTGTGTGGGCAAAAATAACGGGTAACGTATATGAGGGATATTTTGTGAAACTAACCACTTTTGTAGAAACTATATTGACAATTTTTCCTTGATCATTTAAACACATTTAAATGACGTGTATCAATAACGGAATTATATGTTTACAGGTTTTTAGTACAAAATTAAATTACTAATTAAACTTTCTTTGGGATAGAATTTTGCCTAAACACTGTTCAAATACTAGATTATTTAAATATTGAAATTTTCTATTTCTATTACTAAAAATTTATTAATGATTCCCGTTTCCATGCAGTTTTTCTTTAAACCCAGAATGAAACTATTTCAGAATTGCAGATAATGTTTCTGGTGGGTACGGTAATGAGATTTAATATCATGAGCTGGCAGCGGCTGTTATTAATGCTCAAAGAAAATGATAGAGAATAACTTGCGCAATTAAATTCAGATATTTGTGTAATTCAATAAGAAATTTTAGGACAATGGTTTGCTAAAAATCGTGATCTCCAGTTAAATGAAGACACACCTACCTGTTTCTAGGTCTATATTAAAAAAAACCTCTCCGCTGTTAAAATGCAATCAGCTTCCTTCCTCTCAATCATCTTTGAGCGCCTTGTTTTTCGTTACGTGTTGTCTAGAATTCGTCACCTCATCTCCTCTTCTCAGCATGGTAACCTTCCGGGTCTTTCTACCATCACTAACTTGCTCACTTTGATTGAAAACTCTGATCGTAATGATCTTGGTTGGATTATCTTTCTTGACATTCGTCTGCTATCAATGTAACCCTCCTGTTCAATCGCTTGCTCTCTCGCAAATTACTGTTCCACTCGGTCTGATAATGTTGTGACTTTCTCTATTCGTCGTCCCAAGAAGCATTGCACCCTTCACTCGTTTTCAATCGTCTTGACTCTCAACCTCTAACAGCCATTGAATTATTTTCCCCGCCGCCGAGCTTCAAGATATCTTTTATGTCTATCCTCTTTGCTGAGCCCTTCTCCAACTTCGCCTATTCTTCCATCTGCTCCTCCTTTATCTCCCGTGACTATCTTTGCTGTCGTAAAACTTGACTTCTGTTCATATGTTTGTAGTTTCCCTTCAGTGGCTAATAGTAATTATTTTTATTATTATTATTATTGCGCTGAATAGCTGATTTTCGGGGATTTTCTTGTATTCAGCGCCCTTTGCATTATTTGACTTCAGTTTTTATTCGATTTCAATGAAACTTGGTGTGTAGCTTCGCTATGCAATAATAATAATAATAATAAATGACTTTATTTAGCCGCTGAAGGGATACACTACAAAAAAAATAAAAAACAAGTCAGGTTTTACGGCAGCGAGGACAGTCACAGAAGATGAAATAGGAGCAAACGGACGAGAAGGGCGTCTTTGTATGGCAAGGGAGAGATCCATTTGAAGGCACGCTTCTGGAAACGTTCCATAGAGTGGAACAAAGAACGGGAAGGCCACCAACAGAGAGATGCATAGAGAAGAAGTGGAATTAAAGGGAACATTGCACAAGAGGGCAAAGTGTGAGGAATTAGCTTGCGGAGAGGTAAGGATACATGACTAGACCAATTTAAGTTATCAGAAAGTGGAACTTCAAGGAGGGAAGAGCGGGAAGTAGGAGAAAATATCAGTTGCTCAAGAGAGTAGGAAGCAAAAAGATCCAGAACAGCGGATTCATAGGCGTCATTAAAGTCAAGTGCATTCCAACAAACACCACAGATGAGAAGATGAGGAGGAGTGGGAAATCCAAGTTGACGAGAGAGAGAGTGATAGACTGAACATGAAAGTATGCAAGCATGGATGAAAAATCAGCAAGGGGAATACGAAAAGGACTGCTGGAAGGAGGGTTGTAAACACGAAGAGAAACAATGTGATCACTGAGAACAACAGCACAACTGCAACCGAAGTCAAAGAAAAAAGACTCAAAGTAGAGGGGTGGATGTCAAGGTTAGGGCAATGAGAGGCAATCAGAACACCACCATGACGACCACTAGAGCGATCCATACGGCAGAGAACTTTAAGTGCGGNGTGGAACAAAGAACGGGAAGGCCACCAACAGAGAGATGCATAGAGAAGAAGTGGAATTAAAGGGAACATTGCACAAGAGGGCAAAGTGTGAGGAATTAGCTTGCGGAGAGGTAAGGATACATGACTAGACCAATTTAAGTTATCAGAAAGTGGAACTTCAAGGAGGGAAGAGCGGGAAGTAGGAGAAAATATCAGTTGCTCAAGAGAGTAGGAAGCAAAAAGATCCAGAACAGCGGATTCATAGGCGTCATTAAAGTCAAGTGCATTCCAACAAACACCACAGATGAGAAGATGAGGAGGAGTGGGAAATCCAAGTTGACGAGAGAGAGAGTGATAGACTGAACATGAAAGTATGCAAGCATGGATGAAAAATCAGCAAGGGGAATACGAAAAGGACTGCTGGAAGGAGGGTTGTAAACACGAAGAGAAACAATGTGATCACTGAGAACAACAGCACAACTGCAACCGAAGTCAAAGAAAAAAGACTCAAAGTAGAGGGGTGGATGTCAAGGTTAGGGCAATGAGAGGCAATCAGAACACCACCATGACGACCACTAGAGCGATCCATACGGCAGAGAACTTTAAGTGCGGAGTTAGGAAAAACAACAGTCAGCAAGAGAAAGATCAAGCCAGGTTTCCGTAATGAAAATGAAGTCAACAGGAGACTGTAAGAACTAGTTGTAAAAACTGAGACGACGGTTTAATGAGACAAGACTGCGAGCAAAAAAGAGAAACCTGAGTTGGGATTAGGAGTGAGATCCAAGCTAGGAGGTGCCGGTAGTCAATCACGACCAGCAGCATTACGACGACGGGGACGAAGGCCAAAAGAGGATCAAGAGGCCATCTGAACACACTTCAGGATCCATGAGAGCAAGATAAGACTCTTGATTACAGACAATGTGAAAGGAGGTGAATGGAGTATCCGGAATGGGAAGGACGTCATCAAATTGGAGAGAGGAGCAACGGAGGTGATCAGCAACATCAGAAGAATAAACAGAATTAGCAAAACGGCCGATATAGATGTGAGCTTTACGAGGAGGACGGGGAAGAGAAATAATCGGAACGACAGGCATATTACAGGAAGAACTTAATGCCAAGGACGTGACGAGGGCGATGATTGCGGTGAGTAGGCGGTGGACCAGACTGTTCAGGGGCAGGTGATGGCACAGGAGAGGGAGCAGGACGTAAGGCAGGATGATTTGGACGATTCGTAATGGTACGTGACGCAGCAGCACTGTAGGAGAACATTTGACAATGCATGGACGAAACATCGGAGATGAGCTTAGCAAGATATTCTGAAAGAGATGCCAAGACCACATTGGAAGGGCTGACGTTGGAAGACTGGTATGAACGTGAAAGGGAGGTGACAGCTTGGCGAAGGAGAGAGATGATGGTATCCTTTAAAGCACCAACCACCGTAGCAAATTGGGCGTCTGGCAGATTCTGCAAATCATCGAGCGAAAGATTAGCTGCAGGCATGACTGAAATCTAATAAACTGTAATAATATTATTGCATTTTACTGTTAAATGATAAACTAGATGATGACATGTAACAATGTACACATTTGAAGAAATTTCCCACATTTAGATTGGTTCTTGAAGTAATCATTTCCTTAGGCGGTCTTAGGAAAATCAGCTCTTGGGTTCGTTTAAAATACTTTGAAGAGGACTTTCTAGATGTAAAATTCTGTTTAGAGGAGAATAAAAGTGGTCTGAAGTCGATCTGAAAATTGTTCGCAGCACAATCAGCATTTTCGCAATGTTCTTAATAATATAATGATTGTGCAGTTAATAATGCTCGGGTCGACTTGGGGCCACTTTTATTCTCTTCTAAATTACATTTTGCATCTATTACAAACTTTTGAACTGATTTAACGCAGACTAGTTCAAAATGGTTTGATTCAGTAACGTCCTACATTATCTTGCCCCTACAAATGGTTCATATTAAGATTACTCAAAAAATATCGGACTAGATCTCTTCTAAAAACAATGGAAATCATTTTCTAGGTGTAAAATTTAATGTAAGCGTGAATAAACCTAATAAGGCAATCCTAACATTACTCGCTAAGCAATCTCAGTTTTCGCAAGCGCGTGCCCCCTAAAAAATTTATTAAAAATACTCAATATATGAGTGTATTCACAAAATTCAATATGGATGTAACTTAGTTTAATTTATTTCATATATATAGTATTAATAGTATAATAATCAGGCAAAAATATTAAGCGGCATTATAATAGTTTCTGTATTCAGCGCCATTATAATAGTTCACGATAGTGTATTCATCGCCATAATAATAATAATTATTATTATTATTATTATTATTATTATTATTATTATTATTATATCTAATACGAGGTTTATAAATGCGAGATATAAATGCATCAGACTTGTCAACGAGCCGTAATTTCTAAGCTCGGCTCGTTTAAATT
>CABFPE010000006.1:3613928-3633920 GCA_900660155.1 Hofstenia miamia | reverse complement strand
CGTAATTTCTAAGCTCGGCTCGTTTAAATTTTGAGTAGGCTCGTCTCGCCACAGAAAATCTTTCAATGAGGCTCGTTTCAGCCCAGTATTTTTTTAAAAATGTGCTGTCAGAATTTTTTCAATTGCTCTTCCTATTATTTAATAAACATTTCTAAAATACGATTATAATTAAGGAATATTGAATGAAAAAATAAGAAAAATCTGCATAATCAAATTAACAAGCATCACTATAAATTTGAATTGCTTAAAAACGGCTCGTTGTATATCCAATACTCTGCTCAAGCTCGGCTCGTTGAAAAGTCTGAAATACATACAGCATACATATTTCTCCCACTAAGTTTAAATATGCCAGATATGCCTGTTTACAGCATGTATTATATATACTCAATGAATATTAAGCGTGACTCAACGTCATTACGCATGCATTGTTTTATGATGCCACTACACTATCATACCTATTTGGCTTAATTGTTATCATGCGCATGCCAACACGATCAAAACTTATTGATCACTCCAAGTAAACACATTTCCAACAATGCAGTCATTGTAGATTAGGACAATGTAAAGTAGCGAATTATATTTATTGCCATTTTTAAAAATTAAATCTACCAGTAAAATGCAATACATCCAATACAATCAAGCCGTCTGAAGAATAAGACCTCGTTTTGAAAGGATCTTGTGTAGTTTTAATCAGTAAATATTAATGCGCGGTTAATTTCTCTTTGGGAGAAATGGCAAAAGCGTAATATATGAATTGAAAGTTCACAACAAAGTTGGAATCGCGTACACACCTCCACCTTTTGTTGTGCGCCTCATTAATTCAAGAAAGGTTGCGCGCAAAGTTGTGTGTACGCTACTTAAGAGAAAATATTTTGGGGTATGGGCATCTTTGACTTCAATTTTAATATTATATATTTCAATGTTTTCAGGAATTATTGTTCCTTAATGTGTTAAGTTTTGTTCAAACGATGATATTATGTTAAATTTCAAAACTGTTCAAAATTTTTTTTTATGAAATTTTTTTAAATGCTGTCGTCACGAATTCAATGTCATAATTTTAAATGCTGTAAGTTGATGATAATAATGTAAATTTAATGAATTGTTAATTACTACATACGTTTGCAACTGCAATTGCAAATTACCAAGTTCGGTATTATATATTAGCCTTAATACTGTTATAATATTAACTAAACATTTGTTTA
Source organism: Hofstenia miamia (assembly GCA_900660155.1). Classification (NCBI taxonomy): domain Eukaryota; kingdom Metazoa; phylum Xenacoelomorpha; order Acoela; family Hofsteniidae; genus Hofstenia; species Hofstenia miamia. Next base: position 3,632,718 of record CABFPE010000006.1, on the reverse strand, counting down.
AATGTTATGGAATTTTCGTTTTAGAGGTCTAAATCTGACATTCTTTTTTTATAATTTGGTTGTGACCTTAAAGCAAAAATCTACTAGGAAAATAATACATTTTCAACTTGTTACATACAATTACGGTTCCAGTTGAAGGTCAGTTTTGTTCATTTTCTGCGCAGAAGAACGAATAGCTTAGATAGTACGCAATTGTGATTATTTCAAACTTAGTGTGTTAACGGGACGCAGTATTTGAGCTCAATAACCAAAAGCAATTAAAGAAAATCGGTGGTTCGATTTGTCAAAGTGCCATATTGTGCTTTCATGACAGCTCTGCTGGAACCAATTATATTTTTTTCGTTCTCAGTTTTCAATCGAGTTACTACCATCAAATTTGTAATCTAGAATGTTCATAGAATGTTCAATATATATAATGCTTTGGTATACAATTTTGCAAATGCTACTAAGTTGTAGCTATATGTCTTTGGGTGAAATGAGTTTAACTTAAAAGCTAGTATTTCCGCATCTCAATCAATATCGGGGTGTGCAACTCCCTGTACACTGCATGAAACAGCATGTAAACGAATGAACGAATGGTAGAAATTCAATCAAAAAATTTATGTTGTTACTACGATGCAGGAAAGTTGATAGTCATATGTGCTCCACCAATTTCCACTTAAGCTCTGTGGAACATAGGTAAGGAGTAAGAAAATAATCACTAAGAATTTTTAAAAACACGCCAAGAGAGTTATTGACATGTTAATGCTAACACAGTGTAAAATTTGTCTGCATAAAACATTACAACGAAGTTTTGTTCTATTGATAAGTGGTGAGTATATTAATACTCTGGCCGGCATTGTAGATAATGACTTCAAACAACTTAATAAAGAAGTTGTGTATATATTTTTCAAACATTTCTTGAAATCTGCTGATTTAGTATTGGTGCTAGTTGCACACGAAATTTATGTGTTGTAATTGAATGCTGTTTTAAGAAATTGCCTGTCACTACATAAATTTCTTATTACACATTTCATCGTTTATACGTATCTTCTAAAATGCCATAGTATTTTTTGTAAGTTCCGAAAACCTTTAGCTCAGTTACATTAATAGATACGATGACTTTCTGTTTGAATTGAAAGTACAATATATGTTTTAAACAGTGGAACCCCAGCGACGGATTTATCATATTTTCACATGTTTTCTTGGAATTTAATGTAAAATTATGGAGATTCTTCGAAGTTTTGTTTTACTTGCAAGTAGTCTTCAATTTGCTATTTTCTAAAAATATCTTTAAAAGTCGGTAATTTATAGAAATAGTTTGATAATCATTGAAAATTTTTATTGTTTTTTATGCTTTTAGTCATGTGATGGTAACAAGCTGTAGTAAGTTTGTCAGCAGTGCTGGGCATGTTAACCTTGATGGCAAGCTTCTCTCTTCTCTTCCGTCAGAACTATTTAACATAATCGAAGAGGATGAAACGGACAACGGCACCAATGAACCGCCTGCCAATGCTATTCTTGTTCTGTCTGCTCAACGAAATAAGTTGCAATCGATATCAAATCAGCTCAGCGTGCTTAAATTTGTTACCGTAGTAAATTTTTCTCACAATCCACTACGAATCTTTCCAGAATCACTTATTTATTTACCATGTCTATCGAATTTGAAATTGCTTGAGTGCTCTTTATCATTTCTACCACCAAGTATCGCGTGTTTTTCTCATTTATCTAGCTTTAGTGTTGATTTGAATTTTTTAACAGATTTTCCAAAGGAATTCTCTCGTCTAAAATCTCTAGAATATTTTAGTTGTGGCTCTAATAGAATTTCAAAGTTATCTTCGCGTCTACCTCCTAATTTAGTGCAGTGTTATTTGGATGGAAATCTCTTTCGAAGTTTCCCCAAGACAATTTTGGATCTAGAAAATTTGGAAGAACTGGTTTTATCATTCAATCGAATTACCGAGTTGCCAAGATTTGTTGGAAAATTGAAATCACTGCGAAAACTTCTTCTTGATAACAATCGCATTCAGAACATTCCAGTGAGTATCTACGATTTAACCTCTTTGACTATTTTATCATTAATGAATAATAATATATCTGTTTTACCGTTCGGAATTCAAAAATTAGAGTCTATTGAAAGTATTTCATTTGATAACAATCCTCTTGTCCAGCCACCTCTTGAACTATGTTCTGTTGAAGACCCGATTGATCGCATTGGGATTTATCAACAGCAGCTTCTCAAGACTTATGAACCTACTGAACGCCATGTCCGGTTGTTCATAGTTGGCTCCTCTCACAGTGGTAAGAAAGCTGTTTACAAACTTCTAGGTAATAAACCTGGTGTTTTGCTTGAAAATTTGGTGTTAAGAGTAGTTTGCTGTTCTTCAAAAATTCAAGCAGCACCTTTACATCATTTAATGTGGTCGTCGAATAACATGTATCTGCTTTGTGTAAATAGTGAAGATGATTTTCCTAAAAAAGTTGGTTTGTGGTTAGATTTAATTAATTCTTCAACGCAAGGGGCTCTTGTAAAAATATTAATCACAGCGAAAGGTGTTTCAAACAAAAAATTAATGGCTGCTTGTGAGCATTGGCGTCAGTGTAGAATACGTTTTCTAAAAGGAAAAATTGATGAAATTGTGGATTATATTTCGTGTCCATCAGAAAAAAGGCGTTTTCATGAATCATTAAGTGGCCTCACTTTGGAAGTTGTAGTGGTTTTAAAGGCCAAATATGAATATCAATTGAATGGGGTTTTAACGATTGAATCAGTTGGTAATTTGAAGGAATTAAAAGAGAGTTTGATCAATACAAGTCGGCGCGTAGAATTTTTAACACACTGTGTTGATGAGGCTCCTGTTACTTGGTGTAATTTGCAGCGTTTGTTGTTGGCTGATAGGCGACCGTGGCTACATTGGGATGAGGTATGTGAACTTGGTCTATCAACAGGTTTGGCAGAGAAAGATCTCTCTTCTGCTCTTACCTACCTTCATTTAGCTGGACCGATTTTTTGGTTTAAGCAAGCGCCTGAAATTATATTTCCTTCTCCAGATTTATTTCTTAAAATTTGTAAAAAATTAATGTGCGGCACTTCAAATGTCTTATTGTCAGTGGAAAATTTTCCTGATATATCTCCCTTTGAATTGGAAACCGCACGTAAACTTTTAGATGATGAGGGACTTTTAGATGCGTCATTAGCTTCTGTTTTGATTAATCCCCTTGTTGCTAGTTATCCAGGTTATTCTTTGAACTCTGTCATGGGTGTTTTGCGAAGATTGTCTTTATGTAGGTTAGTCGAGAAAGAAATTAGTGATCCAACCGGTGGATACAATGTTCGACGTTTCTATCGGCTTCCAAGTTATATAAACTGTACGCCTACAGAATTTGATACTCAAATGTGGCAACCAATGCTACTTTATGATGAATATCAATTAGAAGTTGGTGCCCGATTGTGTAATCATGATGGTCGTGGATTATTTGACAGATTGTCAATTATTCTCCATCGTCATTTAAACTATCGACGTGATTTAGCTAATATTATTCTAGGTGAAAGGAATGCTGTTAAAGTTCGAATAGAAATCTGTCCAAATCGTGATGAAGATGGTTCTACTCATATTGTTATTGCCACCCGAGGCGGTTTATCAGATTCAGATAATTTGTGGATGGCGATTTTGCCAATGTTTACTAGATTAATTTGTTTATTGGATGAACAAGAAGGACTAATTTATGATCTATATATTTCATGTGCACACTGTATAAAACGTGGAAGTGTTCGTCCGCATAGATTTCATGGAGGGTTGGTTTTACAGACGGCTCCAGTTGATTCTTTACATAAGTGCCCCTTAATGAAACCTTCTGATACATTCCATTCCAATTTTCTATATCCTCCTGGCAAGGAGCTTGATCCGCGTTTAGATACTTTATTCCATTGTGTAGTAAATTCATTAACCCGCCGTCATTGGCGTGTTTTGGGGCATGCACTGGGTTTGAGCGATTCGATTTTGGATGGTGTTCGTAGTGAATTCGGGGCTGATTTTGAAGAACAAAAATATAAAATGTTGTTACGATGGAGTCGCGCGTTGCACATCAAAGCGACAGGCGAAGCCCTGATAGCTGCTGTATCGAAAATTGGCCTTGATGATTTAGCTTCAGAGTTGAACAAGCATTTCATCACCTACTGCACAACCTCCAGTCTAATGATGACGAATTCGGAAACGTTTTCTTCAGATATGACAAATCTATCAGATGCTTACTCGGATTTGACAGAGTAACCTTTGCAGTTCTTAGTTACATTTTTATTTGCACCTTTGCAGAAATTTATCACTTCTTCAAAAGAATAGAGTTTAAATATCAATTTTATAATTAGTTTTGTAAATATTTTATAGATTTATCGCTTTGCTATTTTTTAAAAATGCCGAGCTTATTTAAAACATTTTTTTATTTTTTATCATTTGTTAAATTTAATACAATTTATTGCAGTAGTACTTTATTATTTGCATTGCATAATGGCTTATTCGAATTAGCCATGGAACTGATAGAAACTAGTATTCAGAGAACGAATTTACCTCCAGTTTTTATGAATTTTTCATTATCAAAGGATATTACAAAGCCCTAGAAAATGACTGTTTAGTCGTTGTCCACTAAATGAAACCCTTCTATTGGTGTTTTCTGATGAAATTGATTGAATGCGCTTAGTATCTTCGTACTCCATTTCCTATAAAAAATTGAACTTTCTATAATTGTTGTGTAACGAATATTAAAAATTATATTTAGGTACATTTGTAAATTTAACTTTAGTTTACATTTTTACTAGAATTGGGCAAGTCTATCGAAAGCATATAATAATTGATTGTTGATTTCTTTTTACGTTTTTGTAGTTTTTGGGCGAACCGACACATTCGGGTTGTTCTCTATCTCAATCAAAAATGCGTAGAACACTGATGTAGTTACATATATGGCCGATAACATTGTAAAAGTTAGCTGTTTACTATTGATTGTATATTATTCATTCATTAAAAAGAAATTGATAGTGATTTAGAAAACCAAATCGACAAATAACATGCCTTCATAATTCAATACTTTGATTTGCACAGACCGAAACTCTGAAATAGAATGCAGTACTGTAATCCGCCAGGATTTTGGCCTGGTACAATGACATAGAGGAACTCCGATTTGGTGTCATTATAAACTATCAAACGTATTTTAGTATTCATATTCAAATTTCGGAAATAATTATTGCTGAAATTACATTTAAGATGAAGCAATAAAAACTAACTGATTTCTTAACATTAAAATCTTTTTAATATGACAAACCGTTTTCCCAGATTTCTAAAACTTTCGTTAAGCTTATTAGATTTTGAAATTCCGAAACAGCCATAAACGCATACCGTAGATTCAAAGGCAATTTATTGCTACAATAAACTAGTACAAAAAACTATAAACTACAAAAAGCTATTTACAAATATAATAAAAATATATAATATTACAATGTGTGTGTGTGTGTGCATTTTATACAAAATTTTCAAATGAATTCAGTGTATTATTGTCGCTAAGTAGGCATTGGCTATTAAAGTGGAATGGTCGCAATTTCTTTCTGGATTTTTTGTCATTTTTTTCAAATTTAATTTCTTTAAGTTATTCCATAATTTAGTTGCTGTGTGGTGAAAACTTAAAATGTTTATCCAAACAAAAATGTTTGAGAACGTTCATTTAATTTAATATACTGTTTTAACCTTTTTTATGCCAATGTTCCACAAATGGAACATCCATTTTAAAACGCTGTAATTTATAGAATTTAATGAACATTGCGTTTCGTATGCTATAATAAGGAGTTAAGACATCAATTATTTCATTTATATAAAATATATTTTTTTTAATATATGATCAAAGGTGTGTAAAATAACCTTAATTAGGTGGAAAAACTTTTTCTTTGTAATAGTCTACTCCTTATACTTAATATTTTTCGTTTTTGGCATTGGAAGCCAATTTTTATTTTATTTGAGTTTTTATGACAAAATAAAAAATGTTCCATTTGTGGAACATGGAGGTTTCCCAGCTCAATTTGGATGTTACTCAATTATGATTGTATATGATAAAAGCAACGTTTGTTTTTATTTGAAAAATTAATTTTTATGAATTATTTAAATGTATTCGAATTATCAATGCATATGTAGACGCCGCTTAATGTGATCACTTTTTATCAGTATAAATAATTTGAGCATATCAATTTATCTGCATAAGTCATTGCGATAAATATTTATTGCTGTAAATGCTTTTGTGATGAAGCGTCTACACTAAATGGTTGTATAATATTTAACTTAGTTTGTTAGAAATAGCAGCTATGAATCCAAAATATTTTTTACTCCAGAAGAACAAATAAAGCAACAACAATATCAGAAGCTCATGAAGTTTTTGAAAATTTTCAAAATCCTAGAAATTTTTTATGCTTCCACCAAGAAAGCGATGTTGAAGAAGTTCCAGATGATACAGAACAAGAATATGAAACTGCAGGTGAGATAGAAATTGAAGAATCAGCCAGTGACTGATGAGGATTCTCCATTAGTTGAACCACGTACCAAAAGAATAAAAGAAGAACGTATAAATTGGTGAAAACAACGATTTTCATACAAAACTGCTCGATCAAGAAGAAAATTTGAATGCAAGACTTGACAATCTCGAAGGAAAGTCAAATTTTGAAATTTGGAGAACGATTTATTCTAATATGTTAGAGCATATAGTTCATAAAATTTATATGCGTCGTTTTTTAGGAGCTTAATTAAGCTTAATAAGAACATGCAGATATATTTCGACTTACAAAGTCATCGTCAGTTTTACAAGTTATTCCCTCTAAATTTACAAGACTTTACAATAATTATAATTTTTTAAATTTTAAAAAGTGGCAAGTTTAATTTATAAATATAGTCTTCCTTTGTTTGTGATTAGATATATTAGAACTGGTCTCATGTTCTTTAATTCTTCTTGATAGTTGGCTACTAGAAAAACCAATATAATCTTCACCAAAGGTGCATATTATTTGATAAATTATATTTGACTTATTGGTTTCTCCACTTGTAGATTTTAATTGCACTTTCGTTCTTAGTTCATGATTGCTATATATAAATCTAACTTTTTCTTTAATTACTGATATTTTTCTGAGTTCTTTGATCATGTTTTCAGTGTGTAGTCCTCTATATTCGATCTTAAAACAATGTTATAATTAGTGATTGTATTTTGATATTTTGTTCTTAATTAAAATGTCTTCTAATGATTTCTTAATATATCGATCTATGAAATTATTTGGATATTCATTCTTCTTTAATTCAATGTTAAGTTTTCCTATTTCTTCATTAGTTCTATATGTGAATACATCCTTTAATTAATGATATTTTGTAATTTAAATGCGTATTTGAGTTGTTGGTTTATAATAGATTCCAGTTTCAAATTTCTTTTCTAATTAATTTGTACATTCAAAAAATGAAATTTGTTCTTAGTTTCAATCTCCTTTGTAAACTGAATATTCAATTAAATTCAATTTTGTAAGTGTTTTCTGATGTTTCTTCATCTTTTACTAATGCAAATATATCATCCATATAGCATTAATAATAAATGAACTAAAGATCTATCCTAACTTCTCTTAATGTTCAATTCCATCTAACGGATGCTTTCATAAAGATGTCAAAAAAAATTTAAAAATCTATCATACGATCATTAATATAAACAACAAAGAAAAAAATTTTGAAAAAACTATAGAATTAACAACAAAACGTGAAAAATTAAAATCAAGAGGTCTGCATCAAGATATCTTTGCTTTTATATTTAACTGTATTCGAATTTTCAATAAGTCAATTATAAAGAAAAAGAAAATTTCACAAACTAAGAAAATAAAGTGGCTTTGTTATAAACAACGTATTAATGTTTTTAACGTAACAAACGCCGTTAAAAATTTTACACAAGTTGTAATACCTGATTAAATTTTGAAAGTATTAGAAAAAGGTCCAAAGCAAATCATCACGTCCAAATTCAAAAATTCATGTTTTTACTGAATTTGAAGATCTAGCAAGTTATTTGATAAAAAAATCAATTTAGTAATAACACTCATTCAATTCTTACAGGAATGATACATAAATATGTAAACAATCAACAGAATATAAAATATGATAAATAATTTAAAAAACTACAAGACATAAAAGCTGTCCGATATAATAAAGGTATTGGAATTGCAATAATGAAAAGAGGCAATAATGAAAAGAGATGCCTGTTTAAAAGGTGATGAATTTGAAAGGTGATGAATTTGAAAGAATTCAATTACAACCTGCAATTTGCTTTGAAAATAGATTTAATGCAAAATTACTGAAAATCGTTAAGTTTTCCTATTTCTTCATTAGTTCTATATGTGAATACATCCTTTAATTAATGATATTTTGTAATTTAAATGCGTATTTGAGTTGTTGGTTTATAATAGATTCCAGTTTCAAATTTCTTTTCTAATTAATTTGTACATTCAAAAAATGAAATTTGTTCTTAGTTTCAATCTCCTTTGTAAACTGAATATTCAATTAAATTCAATTTTGTAAGTGTTTTCTGATGTTTCTTCATCTTTTACTAATGCAAATATATCATCCATATAGCATTAATAATAAATGAACTAAAGATCTATCCTAACTTCTCTTAATGTTCAATTCCATCTAACGGATGCTTTCATAAAGATGTCAAAAAAAATTTAAAAATCTATCATACGATCATTAATATAAACAACAAAGAAAAAAATTTTGAAAAAACTATAGAATTAACAACAAAACGTGAAAAATTAAAATCAAGAGGTCTGCATCAAGATATCTTTGCTTTTATATTTAACTGTATTCGAATTTTCAATAAGTCAATTATAAAGAAAAAGAAAATTTCACAAACTAAGAAAATAAAGTGGCTTTGTTATAAACAACGTATTAATGTTTTTAACGTAACAAACGCCGTTAAAAATTTTACACAAGTTGTAATACCTGATTAAATTTTGAAAGTATTAGAAAAAGGTCCAAAGCAAATCATCACGTCCAAATTCAAAAATTCATGTTTTTACTGAATTTGAAGATCTAGCAAGTTATTTGATAAAAAAATCAATTTAGTAATAACACTCATTCAATTCTTACAGGAATGATACATAAATATGTAAACAATCAACAGAATATAAAATATGATAAATAATTTAAAAAACTACAAGACATAAAAGCTGTCCGATATAATAAAGGTATTGGAATTGCAATAATGAAAAGAGATGCCTGAGAAAAAAATGAACATTTTAAAAGGTGATGAATTTGAAAGAATTCAATTACACAAATGCAAAGAATTCACCTGCAATTTGCTTTGAAAATAGATTTAATGCAAAATTACTGAAAATGAAGAATGAAAAAAAGATATCTGAAACATTTTATGAGAATACAAAATCATTAGGCAGTTATGCTTCAAAATTATATGGCTTTGCAAAAATTCACAAGCCAGAATGTCCATTGCGACCGATTGCCAGCTCATGTGGAAGTAATAACAAAAAAATTATGTGAAACTCTAAACAAAATCCTATGTTTATTACCTGAAGCAAATATCAACATCAATGCTAAAAAAATTTGCTAATGACATCATAAAACAAAACACAAAAGGTTATATGGTTTCATATGATATTAAGAGTCTATACACAAATGTACCATTGGAAAAATCCATTGATGCTGCAATTTAACTCCTTAAGAATAAAAACACAAAAATTTACAATCTGGAGTATAACACAAAAGAATTATTAACTTTAGCAACGAAGAGTACTTTAATATAATTTAATAACATATTTTATTGTCAAAAAGATGGTTTAGCCATGGGAAATCCGTTAAGTTCTACTCTTGCAAATATATATTTAACTACAATTGAGAACAAATTTACAACATCACACATCCACTTCATTTATTATCAACGCTATATGGATGATATTTTTGCATTAGTAAAAAATGAAACATCAGAAAACATATTTACAAAATTGAATTTAATTGACCAGAATATTCAGTTTACAAAGGAGATTGAAACTAAGAACAAATTTCATTTTTTTGAATGTACAAATAATTAGAAAAGATAACAAATTTGAAACTGGAATCTATTATAAACCAACAGAAGCAGGATTGTTATTGAACTACAACTCAAATACGCATTTAAATTACAAAATATCATTAATTAAAAGATGTATTCATCGAATATTTGACAATTGCAGCACATATAGAACAATTAACGAAAAAATAGAACAACTTAACATTGAATTAAAGAAGAATGAATATCCAAATAATTTCATAGATCGATATTTTAAGAAATCATTAGAAGACATTTTAATTAAAAAAAAAGATCAAAAAGCAATCAAACTAATTATGAACATTGTTTTAAGATCGAATATAGAGGACTACACACTAAAAACATGACCAAAGAACTCAGAAAAATATTAGAAATTAAAGAAAAATTTAGATTTATTTATAACAATCATAAACTAAGAACGAAATTGCAATTAAAATCTACAACTGAAGAAACCAATAAGTCAAATATAATTTATCAAATAATATGCACCTGTGGTAAACACTATATTGGTTTTTCTAGTAGGCAACTATCGAGAAGAATTAAAGAACATGAGACCAGTTCTAATATATCTAATCATCTAATTAAGTGCGGACTAAATTTTGAAACAAACATTACATATGACATCAAGATCAAATAATTTAAAAATTATTGAGAGTATTTTTATAAAATCCTTGCAACCAAGTTTGAACACAAAGGAATACTATGTTTATAAATTAAACTTGCCACTTTTTAAAATTTAAAAAATTATAATTATTATTGTAAAATCTTGTAAATTTAGGGGGAATAATTTCTAAAACTGAAATGACTTTGTAAGTCGAAATATATCTGCATGTTCTTATTAAATTTTTATGCCACAAGAGATAAAAACAATCAAAAATTTGCTGTGTCAGAAAATGAAATTCAAAATTTTATAGATATAATTTTGCTCTCTGGATATCATAATTTGCCACAAGAGCAGATGTATTGGTCAACTCAACCAGACTTAGGCGTCCGTTTAGTCTCTATTACGATGAGCAGAAATAGATATTTGGCAATAAAAAAAATTCATCCAGTTGGCTTACAATCAAAATCTCGTTCATGGAGATAAAATGAGTAAAGTTTCTCCTCTATACCAAATGCTAAATGAAAATCTAATTCAGTTCGGGATATTTCACAACTTACTCAGCATTGATGAATCAATGGTGCCATATTTTTGTCGCCATAGTGCAGAAATGTTTCTAAAGTTAAAACCAATACGATTTGGTTATAAAATTTGGTGTCTTTGTGGAAGGGATAAATATCCATATTTTCTAATCATATATCAAGGAAAAGATGCCTCTGCTGAAATCTTACCACTTGGAATTGGAAACAGAGTTGTAAACAAAATGGTTGAAATGATTTGCTCTAATTCCAATATTACAAACCATCAATTTTTCTTTGATACTTTTTTCACCATTTACAAGCTTTTGTCAGAGCTAAAATAAAGCAATGTAAAAGCAACAGGAACTGTTCGACACAACAGGACTGCAAATTATAATAAGAAACTAATCGAATCGAAAGCTCTAAAACGGAAGGATAGAGGTACTTTTGATTATTGCTGCGACGGTAAAGTTTTTGTTGCAAAGTGGCATGATAACTCAGTCGTAACCACAGCCAGTAACTGGGAAACACATGAGCCTGTTCATAAAGCAAAAGGACGGGTGAAAGGAGATGAAAACAAATGACAACATGAAAAAAGAAACTTTTTAAGGAACTCTACGTATGGATGTTTGTTTTGACGGTACAAAGAATCTTTTAGGATCAACATCAAGAGGAAGATGCAAAATTTGCCAGAAAAATACGAAATGTAAATGCACGAAATGCAATGTCAGACTACATGCAGAAAGAGGGAAGAAATGTTTTGAAGACTACCACAAGCCATGAATCGAATTATATTTATAATGTTTACTTGTAATATACCTATTGTTGCTTTTAGTGTGGACTCCGCTTAATATAATCAGTCATAAAGTTATCAAATGATGTCATGATGTTTTCATTGTAATAGACATACTAAATTATTTTCGATTTTTTAAAAAATAAATTTCATAGTTTGTCTATTTTCTATACTGGGAAACCTCCAATGTTCCACGAATGAAACATCCGATAATTTATAAACTATTAATAGTATTGACTTAAATTTTTTTTCAACATGCTTATGATAGTACTATTAAGATTATGTAATATAATCATGATCAGACAACGGGAACTATGGTCGGCATAAAAAAGGTTAAAAACGAAATTGTGGCCTGGCCAAATTTGAATTTAAATTCTATTGATAATATATGCATTTGAATTTGGTAATAAGGGGATAATATTTTGTATTTTAATCGGTAATCGGAGGCATTGTCATGTTTTTGTGCAAAATTGAGTTTTTTAAGGGACCAATTGATCGTTTTAGAAAGGAGGATGCAATGTTTTGAATTAATATTTGTAAAGAGGAATGAGCAATATTGAAAGTGTGAAAGGCAGAGTGCATTTATTAATTGTTTGTGGTACGTATTTGAAATATTTCTGAGATGAAAAAGATACCTAACTCCAGAAGCCATTTTTTTTTAAATTAGCCATGAAGATTTGTTCAAAATTTAAATCATTGTCAATTTCAACACCTAAATAATTAATAGATTCGCTTTGCTTTGTTGGTACATTATTTAATTTAAGTTCTGTTTTTTGTGAGATTTCTGTTTGGGGAAAACATTATAAATTGTGTTTTTTCAATATTTACTTTAAATTGATTATTTTAGAAATATTTTGTTAAATTTTCGATATCATATTGGAGATTTTTAGTTGCATTAAAGGCATTTATATCAGTACTTAAAAGACAGGTATCATCTAATATTGATAAATGTTACTGTTTTTTACATGTTGAGTTATGTCATCAACATAGATTGCAAATAGATTTGGTCGAAGAACTGTGCCCTGTGGAACCCCATGGTTCGTTAGAATATATTTGGTTTTTTACCATTAAGTATAACTCTTTGCTGTCGATTTTTAAAAAAAATTCATTATTAAGTTAACAGATTTGTTATCAATGTTATAATATGTTAATTTGTACCTTAATATGTCAAAATTCATTGAGTTAAAAGATCAAGGAGTGCAACACAACTACATTTGCTTAGGGTTAAAATAGATTTAATTTGTTCTGATGTTGATAAAATTGGATCTTGAGTGCTATAACCATTACGAAAACCAAATCGTTTTTTTGAAAGAATATTTTCAGATATCAAATATGCATTTATTTGATTATTTAATAATTTTTCGAATAGTTTACTAAAGGGGTGGCCAAGGCAAATGTGTCTATAATTTTGTGCATTTAGAGGGTCGCCTTTTTATATATATAGGGCTAATGTCAGATTTCTTAAATATATCCGGGAATTCATTATCAATAATGCATTGGTTAAATGCGAATAGTAGATGTTCACTAAAGATATGAAAATGACGTTTAATAATAAAGATTGGAAGATTATAGGGTGCCGTTGATTTATTTGTGTCGAAAGTTTTTATTATGGTTTCTAGTTCATTTGCATTTATGAGTCTAAAAGGAAAGTATGTTTTTCCTGGGAAATTATTAATATTTTTCTTTCTCTTATATTGGGGAAAATTGAAATTGCCAAGTTCCTTAAATGTTGTATTTAGGTGGTCTATTGTTCTTATTTTTTCTATNTCTTTCTCTTATATTGGGGAAAATTGAAATTGCCAAGTTCCTTAAATGTTGTATTTAGGTGGTCTATTGTTCTTCTTTTTTCTGTTGTAGTTTGATTATTAATACTTAATTCATTAATATCAGTTGAAATTTCTTTACTTTTTCTTAAAATTTTATGAATGTATCGCCATTTTTCGTTTGTATTATTTAGTTAATTGAAGAACATTTTTGTTTTAAGGCAGATTTTTTATTTCTTAATTGTTTAATAATCCTCTTTGATTTTTCGTAATTAGTCCAATTAGTTGTTGTCGGTTCTGTTTGAGCGAGATCAAACAATTTTCTTTTAATAATAGTTCATGTATGTCACTATCGTCGGCATTTGATAAAGCAAACTTGGCACTTTTAATTTTACTTTGCGGTACTTCTTTAGTTGAACGATATGGTTCTCAAAACTTTTTTCGTTATTTCGTCTGAATAATTTAGGTAATCTCTTGCAAATTATTTTAAATTTATTAGCTTTGGTAGTTATATTACTTATATATTTGCAAAGAGCATGGTCACTGAATGATTCAAACATGAAGGATTTAAAAACTAAATTGTTGTCGTGTAGGACAGTCATTATTTACACAATGAAAATCATATGTTGAACAAATTTCTTTTAACGATTTTTTTCAAAATTATTAAAATAATTTATATTAACTCATCAAATATATTTATAGAATAGTAGAGATCACTCATTTCAGTATAATACTAATAATAATAATTGACATTGCCAAAAGAAATCGAAAAATTTCAATCATTAGTGTATTTGATAAGTTCCTAGCGAGCGGTTCAAATAATCAAATCAACAAAAAACTTATTGCAAGAGATGGAATACACCTGTCAAGAAAAGGAGTTGCCATATTTGTTAAAGAATTAAAATATTCTTCAATCACTATGACTTGATTCGCAAATCTGCTAAACTTCATCCACATGCTGAAAGTAAAAAAATCAACTCTGTTTATTCAAACTATAGAGAAATCGGTCGCAGCTACAGCAGTGTTGTTGGAAAAAGTCACTCTGCAACAAACAACTCCGATGAATTGAAGAAAATACTTCTGAAAATATTGGAAAAACTCTGTTAATTCATGTTTGTCAATATGGATAAGAGAATTGCGAAGTCTACCATCATCCGTACAAGGTACACTTATCTTATTCTAGTAATACTATTAGTCTACACGTTCCAACATAAAGTGATGTATTGCATACCTAAGAAATGTGTTACTAAGATATACTTTTGCAAACATGTCAATTGTAAATATAATTGCAAAAAGTTTTACCATATACCTTTATCTATTTTAACATAATTTTTAATAATGCTCTTGTTTGTGCTGGAGATGTTCATCCTAATCCTGGTCAAAAAATTTCTGATAGCTGTGAATTAAGTTGAATTGCTGACAGCTGCAAAAATCAACTCAAAATAGCATACTTAAACACAAGCAGTATCAGTGTCAATAAAAATGCTATTACAGAAATTCAGGAAACAATTGGTCAGAGTACAATATTTCATTCACGGAAACCTGGCTTCATAACAACTCACCAACTGATTTATTCAATATTAATAAATCAAATTATAAATGCATATGTAAAAATCAAGTAGCAAAAAGAGGAGGTGGTCTAATGCTGCAAATCCCAACCTTCTTGAACCCAATGAGACGTCAGGAATTAGAAACTGAACATGAAATCTTCGAAAGCTTATGGGTGCAAATTAAGCTACCTAAATGTAAAAATACGGCACTTCTAAACATTAGCTATTCTCCGAAAAGCAACATGGTGTTGACTTTTTAGAATTCCTCACTAGAGAAACACAACAGGCTATGTTATTAAGTAAGCATGTATTTTTATTAGGAGACTACAACATAAATTACCTATCTAACAAAGAATGTCATCTTATTGATAACATATGTGATGAATTACAAGTCAAATGCATAAATAAGACCATACCAACAAGAGAAACAGCTTTGATTGATTACCTCTTAACCAACTTTGACAGAGCTAATATATCAACATACGTACTAAATTCATTTTCTGATCACAATCTCTGTATTTACACTTTCGATACTATAAAAAGCCAATTTCGTCGTAAAAGAATTTTTGCACGTAGCTTTGCTAATTTCAATGATAAGGAATTCATTAAGCTCTTACAAAATGTAGCATGGGATTATATATTTACATTAAATGACGCAGATTCGATGTTTGATTTTGTAATTAACAGAATTAACAAGTGCTTAGATCAACTTGCACCAATGAAATATCGATATGTTAAAACAGGCATATACAATGCTTCTACTACTAAAACCATTGAGGCACTCAGATTGGAGAAGGAAAAGGCCTGGAAATCAGTAGTCAATGAGCGTTCAGATGTGACTGTAGGAAAGTATGAAAGCATAAAAGAAAATTTTATAAGATGAAGTCAAATCATCAAACTGAAGTAAGCAAACGTTTTTATTCCAAGATGTCAGATGCAAAAAACAAGTGGAAATTCATCAATAGATTCCTAAATAAGCGTCAGATGATTGGTGCAAATATTTCAGAACTAAAAGTGGACGATAAAAGCATTATTAACACTAAGGAAATTGCAAATCATCTAAATGTTGTCTTCAAAGATTTAGGCAAATATAAGGGAAAGATGAGAGCTTTTAAAGACAAAATAACAGAAGTAAATGATATTTTTTACTTCGACTATGTCAGTAAAAGTGATTTAATTAACACAATTAAAAAGTTACACTAATACATCTGCAGGGATGTACGGCACACCAATATTCATCATTAAAAGCTATCACCAATATTTCAGTGAACCACTACTCTTTGCTATAAATTTTGCCATTCATACAAGCACATACCCCCTCTGTCTCAAAAGAGCAGACATAACACCAATATTAAAGAAAGGTCAACCTACAGATCCGTTAAATTATCGCCCAATATCAATTACTCATCCTGTATCTAAAATCTTCGAAAAACTATTATGTAAACAAATAAACAAGCATTTACAATTAAATAATATTCTTACTGCTACACAGTTTGGGTTTAGAGAAAACAGTAGCACTGTTGATGCACTTCTCACATTCATTGAAATTACTCGTTTCCAATTAAATAAAAATGTTTGCAGCAGTGCTGCCTTTCTTGATTTGAGCAAAGCCTTTGACAGCATAGACTACTCAATTCTAGATCAAAAGTTACTCAAATACGGCTTCAGTAGTGATTCCAGAAATTTACTTCGCAGTTTTTTATCGCAACGTCTCCAGCGTGTTCGTATAAACAACACTTTTTCAAATTACGTAGAAACAAATAAGGGTGTTCCTCAAGGAACCGTACTAGGGCCAATACTATTTAACATCTACGTTAATGATTTAGTGGGCCACGTAAAGAACTGTGAACTAATACAATATGCAGATGACATTTGTATTGTGAGTAGACACCCTAGTCCCATCATAGCCACAAGATCGCTACAACGTGACATCCAAGAAGTTATACTGTTTTTAGAACAAAATAAACTAAACGTAAACAAGAAGACACAATTTATTGTTTTCTTTCCTCCAAGAATAGCCACAGAGTTAGTACGTAAAATCCAACTAAATATTGAAGGTGAGGGGGCTATTAAACAGAGTGATGCCATAAACTACTTAGGAGTAGAGATTGATAAATGCCTCGATTTGAACAACTTTGTCGGGAGCAAAGTAAAGAAGATGGCAGTTGGTGTTCAGTATCTAAAACAAATGAAAATGATTAGCAAAAGTAAAGTACTGATTTACACATTTGTAATGAGCCATTACAATTATGCATGTGATTAGATTAACAGAATAAATTTAGATCAAATGGCAAGATTAAATAGAATTTTCAACTGGTCCATTAATATGATGTTTAACACTAGTCAACAGCACACAGGTGATGTGCTCAATAAATTAGAAATATTATCCCCAAGTTACCACTGCAAATATACACATTTAGTTTATTTATATAAACAGTTAAAGTCAGCTAAATTCCAGAATTGCTTCCTTCACAAAGTCGTCAGCATTAATGAAAGAACTTATAGGTGCATAAATAAAATTAAAATTAGCAATAGATATTGGAAAAGAGCTTTTACCACAATATCATTGGAACAAGCTATCTCTGAATATTCAGAAGGCCTCATCACTTGCAGATTTTAAACATTTGTTAAAAAATAATGGGTTATATTCACAAAATTTTAAATTTCTTTGAAATGGCCTAATTTTGTATATATTTGCGTGATATTTACATAAAAAAGTGTACCAGACCCTGAAATTTATTATTTTTTCTTTAATTTAATTTTTATTTTCAAAATCCCATTACCCAAATTTGATTTTTATGACGTCACTTCAATGTAAACAAGTTTGATAACATGTAGAGTATAAAGTAAAAGATATTGAAATGAAATAAACATGTTATCAAATTTGTTTACACTGAAGTGACATCATAATAATGAAATTCGGGTAATGGGATTGTGAAAATTAAAATCAAATTATAGAAAAACTTATAAATTTCAGGGTCTGGTACACCTTTTTTTGTAAATATCACGCAAATATATACAAAATTAGCCCATTTCAAAAATATTTAAAATTTGGTGAATATCCCCCATTTTCTAAAAGAGCAAAATGACATGGGATACAGCAAAAGACTAAATACATGGTGAAACTTTTAATTTTCCACAGGCTTGTGTTTTGTAATTTTTTTTAAGTGTCCTCATGTCTTTTTTTTAATGTGTTTTTACTACATTTGTAGCTTAGTTTTGTAATTTTATATAGATTATAGTTGTTGTGTTAACAGAAATTGTAAATTTTGTACATATTGTATATAATTTATAATTTGGAAATATGACAAGTTCTACTGAATGGAAAAGACATTGAAATAAAGCTATTGAACAAAAAAAAGAACAAAATCTCACATTAAGTAAAAAATTATCATTTTTCTTGCTTTTCAAAATAATAAATTTTATGAATTTTCAAATGCTCATGAGATGCAGAATTCTGAAAAAAATAGATAATAACACATGTATTGTAT
>CABFPE010000006.1:3589613-3604139 GCA_900660155.1 Hofstenia miamia | reverse complement strand
CAAAATATATATATATATATATATATATATATATAGTCAAATTAATGAACCGGAGACCTAAAAGTAACTTCACATGGAATGAACCAAGTATTTAAATTATTTTCAAATTAAAAGAAGAAGATACTGATATAATTTAAACAGAGTGATATGAAAGAAAAATGTTGACCACTATTTAAAACTATTGATTATAGTTAGCAAGACACAGGTGAGTAAAATCATTTTAAGAACTAGTGCGGGTAGATATGTCTATGATTCATTTGAATTTTGGTAAGTTATACCCGGATTTTTCAAATACTTATATTTTTTCTTAACCATTATATGGTGAGAAAATGGTCATATAAATATCTATATACTAAAGCTAGTAGCTAGAGCCCTTAATAATGAATTGTTATTAATGATCACACCACTAGCTACTTCATTATCATTATGCTTCGACTGATTTAGGTAGTTGTAAAATTACATATATCCATGATAATATAACAAGAAATTACTTTAGGGAATTTATGTACAGCCTATGAGAATGATTTATTGAAGTACCTCATTTCAGAAGTATTAATTCATTATTACAAAAATATATTTTACATTTTATTGTAATAATTTTTTAAAAAAAATATGCTTTTTGTTCAGCAATCCTTAAATATTATATTAAGATGAGATCAAACTTACAAACATTGAAATATTTTTATAATTCAAACAAATCAGTAACATCATTGAAAGAAAATGACGGAAATCTGATTTAAGCGTCCGTTCAAATTGATTAAGAAAAATTACCTTTGGATTGTGATGATTTCAGATCTTGAATGTGCTCGATTGTGAGTTTTAGAATGTCAGCCTTGTCAGTCTTTTTACCCTAAAATCAACCATATTTGTACGATGCTTACATGTATGTGATTCCTTCAAGAAATTAAGACGAATTCGGAACTTGACTGCTTTTGATTATTTTGAAATGGATGTATATATATATATATATATATATATATATATTATTTAATGAATGATTACATTGTGAATAACGGTTGAGGTATTCTTAGAAAGTTCTTAAATAACAAATAGGCATTGAAAATTGACACTCTTTTAGTACATTTGCAAAAGATGAAAGCTAGTGGCATTCAATATTATTTATAACTCAAATGCTAGTCTATATATATATATATTATAATGATATGCAGTTCAAATTGTTTACCGGACAGGGTTAGGGTTAGGATTATACCCATCCCAAAACAATCCAAATATAGCATGATTTACTAGACTTCAAAATATTTATTCATTTCGGAATTACGAAATTACAATTTAGATTTGATGTAAGTGCATTTCTGCTAAACAGAGTATTAATGTATAAAATATCACAATTCCTGTTCTGATCTAATGAGACTAGCAGAATACAAAAATACTATGTTGAAGTAAAGAGTAAGCATGCTATTTTTAGTATTCTCAAATAAACCTCTCAATGCATTTCTTACTTTCCTTTTGATTCGCATGCCACTACAGCTGCAGCATCTTAGAGTTAGAGTGAAAGCAAGAATCGGAATATCAACTTGCACTTCAAATTTTAAAGGCTCTAATACTCTTAATTCTCTGAGGGAAACTCTCACTTCAAATTCTTGGCAATTAAATTTCAGCAATAAAAACCATTACCTTGGCCTTTGCTACTGGTACGACAAGCGCTCGTAACTCATCCAAACATGCATTGATTTTATCACGGCGGCGTTTTTCAATTAGTCTGTGTGGTGTAATTTCCTAAAATATTCTATTAAAACCAAAGCATTTATCATAGTAGGCTATGCACATAATTGAAAGTTCCTACTTTAATTATGTTGGCAATTGACTGAAAATGCAATAAAAACGGGTATTTGAAAACATTTTAAATGCAGTTTCTACAACTATCTATAAGTTTCAGCAATTTTATGCATCTCACTGTGCATGACCTAATTATGTAGATCATGGTGACTAAAACCAAGGCATTGCTATATTTTGTGAAAACAGTTTGCTTATTTTAATACAATATATTTGAAAACCTAGATCTTAAAATGAGCTTTCCTGAAAGTCAATGTTGCATTGCGCCTGTAGAATTTGTTTACGATTTCTATGTAGTAAATAAAAAATCAATATCATTCTTGACTGATTTGCATGCGAAAAATTTTATATGGCATGTGAAGAACAATTATGTTCTATATTCCTAATCCAACAAGGTTACATGTATACTTTTTACAAATAAAATAAATTAGTATTTTTGTGAGTGGGAATTTTTTGTGAAAGTGATCTCCAATTGCAGCCACTAGTAGAACATTTAGTGAAATAGAAAAACCTTAATTTTAGAACATCTAGGTTCTTTGACATATTTTGAGAACCAAAATAATAAATATGCAACAAAAAACATTTTATACATAAGTTCAGAAGTTAATTCTAAAGCTTGTTTCTGTTTTCGATTTTCAAGGAATCAATTTAACCCTCCCCCTCTCATAATAATTCCCTTCGATTTAAAAATCCAAAACAAGCTACGGATGTAGCTATCATAAATGTTGTCGCACAGAATCACATCATCGAATTATTTAGTGTATAAAAGTAAATTTATTCATAATTTTATTAGAACATGCTCTCATTTGCATTGTAACATAAATCAAATTCTAGGAAATGTCTAATAAGTGTATGATGGAAGCTTGGAAAAAAAGACTTCATGTGATGTATATATATAGTGTCAAACAGGGTTACTTAGATTGTTTTGAAAATATTAATGACTTAATTACTTTAGGTAGTTGAACTCTTAGAATATATAGACAATTCGTTTCCTTTAAAACCATTATTTAATTACAAAATCGATATATCATCTAGAATTTAACTTACTCCATATTGTTTTTTCTGACGCGGTGAGAGTTCGTCCAAGCTATCTGATTCAGGTGAAGATGATGGCGTTTTCAGTACACTGGAAAAAATTGGCGACTGCTTTCTAAATATGCTAGATGAGGTAAAAGTAAATATCTTAACCATAACAAAACACACATCTATGATTATGCATACATGAGCACACATTTTATATGATATTTAATATACATGTATATTAGCGTTTGAACAATTTATTCAATTCCTTCATAGACTTTAATGTCGAATACCATTGGATGTAAGGAATACTCGAATTCATCTCACATTATTACAAATATTCTTGGATTATTAATATTACAGAACTCATTTCTATTTGATGTTTGTATTTCATGCAGGTTTAAATAAATAATGGTTTTATCCGTTTTTAATACAAATTCATGCTGATTTACCAAAATCTATGCAATTTTCTAGCTTTAATTTAACTTAAAATACCAATTAAATTTCTAGCAATTTTCAAACTAGTGATTCTAATTATTATTGCGGTCCATCTGACATTTTATAAAACTCTGTTTGAGCTTTTCTGGTGAATAGATAATAGGATTTGTCAGTAGAATATTCAATATGACAATTTAAAAGTTTAATTTTGGGCAAATAATAAGAACTTCAGCAATGTTTTGCGGTTAATATGTTTGTTATATTTTGAGCAGATGGCAGGCTACGCAAAGCGCAACATGTTTCTTATATCAGCTTAGGGAAAAATTTTAATAAAATTCTATACCACCATCTGTTGCTTCTGACATTTCGCAGCTCTAAGGTTTATCATGACTAATATAGTTACAATATATAGTACTATCCAACTATAATGAGTTTCAAAAGAGTGGGAACTTAACGCCTGCAATTTTTTTTATAAGGCTTTGGGAGAGAAAGCTTTCTCTGGTATACAATATAGCTTTTTGCTTTAAAGAGTCATATACATTTAGACAGGCAATACTCTGCGAATTCTGCTCCAATTCTTAGCTGTTAGGGCTCTTTTAGCTCTATGTTACGACATCAAAATTATATCTTTAGTTAATATACTAATTGGATAATTAAGACGTTTGTTAATTACAATTGCGAATTTCTATTCGACCATTTCAACTGACACCACTTGAAATTTCTCAGTCACGTATTCTGGAAGGTTCTCTATAATATTTTTGAGAGAAATGCATAAATTTTCAACTTTTCATCTCAAATGAACATTCTTTAAGAACCGCTTTCCTTTATTTCCTTCGAATTCAAGTTCAATGCCTGTGGTAACAAAGAATAATTTGAGAAAGAGTAGTTTGCAAATTGCATGCTGAAACAGTTTTCAAATCATTTTGTTCTTTAAATGTAAATTTTAAAAACAATTTGAATGTTAGAATTCATATGATTCAACATTTGGGAATTAATTTTACGAAGTTGCAAGCCACATAGTCATGAGAATTAGGGGCGCCTTGGCTGGCCCATTTTATATATAAATTAATGTGTAAAAAAATTGGTCATTAACAACGCTGTGATTCTATTAAGTCGACAATAACTATTATGCTTAAAGTTGGATATTTTTAGTACTTAAAGCATTCAAGTTCTGCAAAGGATCAGTGTGCTCATTCCATTTTTTGGCAAAAAATGTTGCATAATGGAAACTGATTTCATTGTTATAAGTTATATTAAAATTTGCTCTGGAAGGCCTGCTGACAACATAGATAACTAAATATTAATATTTAGTTATCTATGGTTGACAATGTCATTTTTTACACGATACAAAATTTTTGTGAATAAAATCTTATAAAATTATTGAAATTTGATTTTTTGGGCAAAGACAATTTTTGAAAAGCATAAAATTGAATACTTCAACTACACCAGTACCACAAGAACTTAGGCTTAACCAATTCAACATTCTTATGAAAGTATTTAAATAAAAAATGGCATATTTTCGCAATTTTTCGCCTAGCAATAAACTAATTTAAATGAAAACATGCATACGGTGTTTACATAAAATAGTAAGAAAGAGTGATATAAAAATTAATTACAATTGTTTTATATGAATTTTATTTTTAGAAAACTTTCATTCGATTTATTCAAAAGGTAAATTATAAATAACTTCGTGAACTTAGGATGGAAACATCGTTTATATTTTAAGGGCTATTATTGAATTAAAAATCGTACAGTGTTTCTTGCCAGGTGGTTTTGGAGTAATGATCCATTTAACAGACCGGTTCGTGACGCAGCAGCGACTATAATTACAACTTTATTTAACGCGCCAAATTAATCATCACAAATTAACAGTTTTTTCGTGACACGTGCCCACGCGCCATTGGTAAAATCAACAAAGACCGTTCGTCACCGACATCCCGTCAAGCTAATTACGTTTGATAGTGGGATAATTACCTGTAAATTATAAATGGCGTAATAGATTTATTAGAGTAATTTCCCTCCAATGAATGCAATTACTACGAATACGTAACAATTTGTAAAATTCATGCGTCATAATCACTTTCCGAGAAAGACAACTTAACAATTTACAAATATCTACTTTTTTGGATATTTCGCCTTATATTTATTAGAAATTAAATCCTGTTTCCAATTATATCCATATTTTTAATAAATATTGCATTGAAATGAGAGAATTTGCAAAGGACACGCCAGTAATTCAAAAATAGCAAATCTACTAAGAAAAATTAAATTTTCATTAAAGAATTAAGAAAGAACTTGCCAATAAATATAAGAGCTTTTTAATGAAACTGCTGAAATATTAACAAAACTTTGATAAAATTTTAGTAGTAAATTGATATCAAAGTTACTATCATTACAAATCTCATATTTTCATATTTGCAAATATCTGTTCAAAGACAATGATTTAACCAACAAATATATGCACTACGAACAATAACTATACTTTTCCAAATTTCTCATTGAATGATATTCATCAAATAAGATTTCTGTTGCGATATATACATTGGCAACTAGATGGAAAATCTGCGGAAACGAAATTTTTATTAATATTTGTCACATATTCAGAATAATTTAATTTCCATTATCCATTAACTACAAAATAACAGAGTTACGAATAAATAATACTTCATCGTATCTAAGAACTAGCTTAGTAACCAACTATGAATAAATTATTCTTGCAAATCAATGTTTCTTCACATAACATTGTGCACTAGGTACTCTATCACTACGATACTGATTCTGAATTATAGGAAAACTTCATTTTTATTTTTTCATTGCAAAAATATTAAATTTTTAGCTATTGCTAATTTAAATCGAAAAACAGTCAATGATAAAAAAATTAATTTTTTACCAATTTTCTTAGGTAAATTCTAAAAAATAAAATTGATGTTCTAAAATTGAAATTCTATTAATTTTCATTAATCGAAAATAATTGTTTCTAATAAAATCTGACAACTCAAAAATTTTCAGTAAAGAATTTTTTAAATTTTTTTAAAATTAATTTACAATTTTAATGACATGGACATATATAGAATGGCAAAACTTCTATTGGGTAAAATGCATTTCAAACCTAAATGCAATAACACTGTGAGATTAGTAAAACGAACCTCAATCAAATACTTCAATAACTCACTCAATCATTAATTACTTGAAAGAAACTTTTTCAAGGAAAAAACAAACGCGATGTGGCTTTGTTTAATCAAAATTACGAATGTCACTATTCACCACATTTCCCCAACGGGTGTAACTTCCAAAATCGAGCATAAAACTGTAAACCTGTCAATCACGGAATTATCGGTGATAATCAATTTAATTACACCATTTTTGTAAAACTCAAAATCAATTTACATTGCTATGCATTCTATTAGACAGTCTTGTTAAGACCAACAATATATATTCAATATTTTTGCACCAACTGTTTAATTCAAATTGTAAGTTATGTTAATATTTAGTTTTTAAGGATGCAATTTTTGATGTTTGTGATCACGTTATTGAACGTCTTTAAGAACATATTAATTGAAAAGAAGGCTCTGTCGGTTTTAATTAATAAAATTTCGGGCGATTATCAATTATAAATCAATTAATCGCACAGAACTAAAATACATGTACAATACCGTACCAAATTTTTTTTGAATAATTCACTAGTAGCTTTAGGATGTATTTAAAAGTTTGCCAAAATGTAGAGCTGCCATGATGATTAATTGATTAATCGATTGGTCACGTGCTATTTAATGATTGTTTTTCAGAATTGATTAATCGCTTAAGTGCTGCTCATAAAGTGCGTGATGTAAGCAAAATGGCGTTATTTTAACTCTTTCCAGGCCAGATACGTAATGGTCCACAATAGAGAAGTGTGTCTTCAAAGTCTTATGCGTAATACTACGCAATGTTTTGACTATTTGAAACGCTTAATGTAAATTGATAGCCTACTGGGACTACTGTATGCAACATAAAATTAAAATGATGTACAGTCTTGGAAAAATTTAAAATTTAGAGGTAAGTTCCCATCAACACCTCCTCAAGGCGTGTCGACCCCTCTTAGGTGATAATGAGGGCCTAGGCCTGTTTTATTAATTACACTTAAAATTAAGATTCAAAGCAATCACCGTTTATGTTTGGAAGGAATCACAGCGTGCCGGTAATTATTAAAATTTATTATGGAATAATTATTTGCATAGGATTACCAATTTTCAAACAAAACACGTTACTAAAATTTGCGACATTAAAAGCATTGGGTGATTTGTCTCGATTATCTAGTTTGTGTCATTAAATGAATAATGAGTTATTTGGGGTTAGTCCAATAACTTAAACGCGTATGCGCTCAGTACATGTTCTTTCAACTGTAGAAATTCATTATGCAATGCAAAACAAACGGACTGAAACAGCAATATGCCGGTCACAAAGGGAATTGAACCTATAAATCAGGAGAAAACAGGCAAAGCGATCAAACATGGTATTTTATGTGAGGACAGATCAAAGCCCTTACCCACATCAAGGTAGCTTGGGTATCGGAGCGGTAACAGTCGCCAATTGAGGATACCGCTTCCACCTCTGATCTAACTAATATTATTTGTTAGATTTGAGTAGGATTATTTCAATTTAGAATAATTAGGAAATTTTTATGTTGGGTATAAATTACTCCTACAATTTAAGGAGATTATTATATTGTGATACCTTTGCTTAAATACATTTCCCCAGACCAATTTGCTCGTTAGTTACATGCCCATTTTATGATTGTGCTTGTTTTGATTCTGTTAGCATATAAATTCAGAAGTAACCCTTTCGAGCATTACTTTTTTAACAACAATTTAAAATTTTTTAAAAGATTTATTATAATTTTATTATCCTCAGCAAACTTGATTTCAAAAAAATTATCAAGATATTACAAATAGTTTAAAAAATTAAATGCATAAAATGTAATACATTATGCAAAAAGGTGCATTTTAAGTTTCATTTTAAAGTAATTACATAAGCATTGTTTTTGCTTCTAGTTGTGGTACATGTACATATTACATTAAATCATTTGCAAGAATATATCAAATATAACTCATTATGCAAAATAGGAACAAAATTTTATTTAACATATTTTTACACATTTAAGACTTCAAGCAAATCATAATGTGATTGAGAATGGTATTTTAATTTAGATGGAAGTTGGCCTCATATGAAAATTGCCTTAGCCTGAACAGCAATTGGTCTTCAAAACTTTGACGTATTATGAAGGAAGTGTAACAAACGCCTAGAATTAATGGTTTGGAAAACATGTTTAGGTTCACAGTAAATTACAGTAAACTAAACAAATCTAATCTACATTATTATAATCTGTATTCAAAAACTCTAAAAAAATCTTAAATCCTAACATATGGCACTTGGTCCAGAGCAAACGACTTTTAAATTTTTCAGAATCAACCTGTCAAATGTTATTTCATACATGTTTTCAACCTGTAGTGGAATTAGTTTATTAGAATTTTCTAATAAAATGAAAACAAAATACTGAATTTTAAAAGATCAGAACAGAACCTTCTAAATTTTCGTGTCACAGTTCATTTTATTTAGCTTGTACTTTCTAAAAGTTTCCATCTGGTCTCACCTGACACAACCCGGCTCGTCCAGTCCCACCGATATGGTCCATGAGCAGGTCCAACTCTATTTCAGCTCTGGTGCTTACATTATAATGTGAAGCTTGTTAATAACTCATTTGACTGCTATTTTGTGTGCATATGAATTTTCCCGGACTCTCTTGACTTTCAAAAACAAATTTGTTTTTATGATAGTATATACTTAGTTCCAAACATGACAGATTCACGTTTTTCATTTTTAAAAATACCGACACATTTCAATCCTACCTAATGTAAATACAATTTTTTGGCTAAATTCAAATGTGTATTTTAGTTGTGTACTTAGGGACGAGTATCATAGCTTAAACTTGTTGAATCAAAAATAAAATATTAAGCACTCAGTGAACCAGAAAAATGAGTATTTACCAACGAATTAAATGTTCATTATACCCACATATTACCTGTTAACAATTATAAAAAACCGGAATCTGAACATCAATTTTATTATGAAATAGCAAAAATTAAGTGTAACAAATATGATTCACTATGAAATAAAGGGTTAACCACATTTATATGGCAGGTAAATTGATCGGTTATAAAGAATTTAGCTCATTTTATGTCACAAAATTTCATGGAATTTTCAAGAAATATGGGATAATGTCTCGCTTTTAGGAGCTTAATTAACCTTAATAAGAACATGCAGAGATATATTTCGACTTACAAAGTCATCGACAGTTTTACAAATTATTCCCTCTAAATTCACTAGATTTTACAATAATAATTATAATTTTTAAATGTTAAAAAGTGGCAAATTTAATTTATAAATATAGTCTTCTTTTGTGTTTAAACTTGGTTGCAATGATTTTATAAAAATACTCTCAATAATTTTTAAATTACTTGATCGTGACGTCTAATGTAACATTTTTGTTTCAAAGTTTAGTCCGCATTTTTTAAATGATTAGATATATTAGAACTGGTCTCATGTTCCTTAATTCTTCTTGATAGTTGCCTACTAGAAAAACCAAATATAATTATTATTGTAAAATATAGTAAATTTAGAGGGAATAATTTGTAAAACTGACGATGACTGTAAGTCGAAATATATCTCAGCATGTTCTTATTAAGGTTAAATATGGGATAGGAAAACTTCCTTTCCATAGAATGGGTTGGAAACATTTTTAAAAGAAATTTTGATCTTCGACACAGACCGGAACCTACTGAAACAAATCTTGCCGTTTGGATAATTTTTTATTAGTGTTAGTAGCACCATAAACTTAGAAGTTATTTCCTAATTATTGTAGGCGAATTATTTAAACATCATGTAAAAATATATGATGTAGAAAAACTTCGAAGTGTATCTTGCTATTAGAAAAATAGCGGATTCATCTTACTAAACAAAGGTAAAAATGGTTTTGAAACGTTTTTGCATGGTATATCCCTAAATAATGAAACTCAACACTCATGAATGGTTCATGCATAATGTTCCTAACAAACAAGTTCCTCAATTGGAATAAAAACCGATTAAAAACATTTGTGATTCTCTTTGCGCAAATTTTAATCGCTGTGTAGTTTTACTAGTGCACTATAAAAAAAAACTTTCCAGTGATAGTATGGCTTACTCTCTCTCAATGTGTTGCATATTAGAGTGCAGAAGCTTGCGCAATTTTCAAGCTGAACTCAGATTTTGCCACATTTTTGGTTTGCTGACCAAATCAAATATTTTTAACTACTAGCAAATTTGTTTACATTAAAATTTTTAAAAATAACTAAGCAGGATACAATAGTTCTACCTTTGTTTGGATAGGATTAAATGCAATTAAATCGACATTTCAAGTAGTAAATTAATGATTTCCTACCAAAATTGATTCAATCGCGTTTGTAAATTGAATTCATTAGAATTGAAATGTCCAAATTTCTATTTAATTTAAAATCGGCTTGCAACAAAATTTTATATTGGAAAAGGACAGACTCAATTAAACTAATTAGCAACTATCACTGTTGAAGTTCAATTAAGAAATTTAAAATTATACTACTACAACGCCATGAAATTTTAATACATACCAACAAATTATGTTTTGACAATAACTCGAAGAAAGTCTACAATAAAATCAAATCTGCTAAGAACTATTTTACTAACAAACGAATCAATACTAACATATTATATACATTTGTAACAATATTTACAAAATATACATCACATGTACAAACATATAAAACTTATAAACACAGAATCACTGAGGTAGGCTTAAGCATTTCAACCAAAATTTGTTCTGGAAGAAGAAATGACGAAAATAGGAAAAATTAAAAATTATGGTCGTATGTACGCTAAAAATTAAATTTAAAAATTTACAAAAAAATACACCTGGCTTTTGTACTATGGAAAAATGGTAATTTTTAATAAACATTTGTAATATATTTTAGCTCATATGATATTAGCGCCTCCAAAATAACTAAGCCATACAAAATTTGGATAAAAACTCGAATTGGTCAGTATAAACATATCGCCTTTTTATATTTATATACTTACACTAAACACTATGGAATCTTGAGAAAAGAGGGATTTTTTAAAACTTAGATATAATGGTCCGAATGCCTAATCACCAATTTAAAAAAAAACATGAATTACAAATAACAATCTTAATTCTGTTTTGAAATCGATCGCATTCGTAAATTATCAATTTTGATATCTCCTCTAACTGTAATGAAATGACAGCTTTGTACTCCTGTACGATGAACATAGTTGCAAAAATTAGTGCCGTCCACAGCGATCTGAAACTGCTTCTGATCACAACGAATTGAAATCTAAATCATAAGTTAGTTTTTTCGAAGTTTTGTATAAAAAATTATATAGAAAAAAACATGTGTAACATCTACAAAGTGATATCGGAAAAATTAAACTCGATTCAAGACTAACGATATGTCAAAGCTAAATACAGTCAGAGTATTAAGTCCATTAAGACAAAACGGTGCGAAAAAGCGAACGTGACGATTTATTAAACGAAATAGGCATAAGCAATATTTTGAAATTTAAGAGGAAAGCGAAGATTAATTGCAACTGTGTCAAAGCAACCCCCCCCCAACAAAAACTACCGACCTTAATCTATTACCCCATCTAGAGGACCGGATAACCCAATTGGAAGACATTCAGATTACCTTCACAATCCAACAAAGGCAAATTTTGGCTGCACAGTGCGACAGTTACGAATTCGGTTTTCTGTGTACTTCACGATATTGAAACAGTGAAAAGAATATTTTCTGCAAGTTGAGTATCTTGACAAAAAGATTAAATCGCATAGGTGCTAAAATATTGGAACATTTGTAGCATATAAAAATTAAATATAATTCCCATTATTAATGTCTTTTTTTCACAAGCTATTACGGGTCAGAGTGGAATATTACAGCAGCAAGCATTAAGCATATCATGCTGCTCATAATTTTGAATACCAGTTCCTAGTTATAATTCTATATTAAAATAGATACCAAATATTTGAGCACAAAATGAAATAAGTGAAAAAAAGCAAATACAACAATATATCAAAAAGCGAAATAAGCGGAAGTGCAGCTTTAATAAAGACAATAAGCGAAAAACGTTAATAAAAAAGCATGTAAATGCTCTGATACAGGCATTACAGTATATTGTTTTGATTTATTAATATGTATGATATATATTTTTCAATGTAATGCAGTCCGTAAAAATATTGTAGCATAATGACATTTATGGAACTTCTCATTATTTCAGTTATTACAATTTCAAAATTAATTTTACGAATTTATTTCAATTGAAATTTGATCGGCATGTTCCTTTAACTAGGTTAGGTGTACGGCTAGGGCTTTTGAACTTTTGTTATTCGTAATGAAAATTGTTATTATTGCTTTCACCTAAATTGCACAAGATGAGAAACGCGCCGAGCTTACGTTATTTTACTTAGCACTTAGATTCACCACTTGCACCCAAGAGTTAGAGCTTCTTATTTCTTAATCTAATTAGGACCCTAGTCTTTCCCAACTCTTCTAAAAGGTTATCTGTATCAGGTCGGCCGAGTGTGGTCAATCTTCCCTAACACAATCTCCTGTTTACTTTTAACTTTTATTAGGATAGGATATACAAGCAGGAGGAGTTAATTATTTGTAGCATCGGTCCATCCACGCATCTACTCGAAACCCTCAATTGGATAGATTAGTAGGAAATTATGCTGATTTCTCACTGATACCCTAATATTATATTAATTCATACACACTGCCAAAAAAATAAATGAAGAATGAAGTTATCTGACTAAATTACAAGAACATTTTTAAACATCAGTAAAATTGGTCTTAATAAACTAGCCTTTTTCTGAAAACATTGAGAATCTAGAAAATAGGAATCAATATAAAAAAGTAAGATAAAAGTACATTAAAAAACAAGTTTTCTTAAACTAAAATAATAAGGAATTCAAAAACCTCAAACAACTTTGAAGGAAAAAACGGAATATAATTTTCAACTTGCTCCATTGATGATAACCATTTTCCAAATGCCTTGCTCCGAATAATTAGAATTCCAGCTTCAAATCTAGGATTTAAACACAGCGGTATGTGTTCAGAATCACTCTCAAGACGTTCATTATGAAAGGAAATCGTAAACCTAAAACGATGGTGTTTCTTCGAAAAATATTCTAAAGTTTGAAATATAATTTAGTAAAATAATTTCCAAATTTTACCAAATCGGTGACGAATTTACAACTCCATTAATTACAACTATATCTGAAATCTTCAATCCGTTTTCGAATGCAGATACAAATGGGAAAACCTAAACAGAACATGATAAATAAAAAATGGTAATGAAGGATTTAAACTGTGATTAAAATTTAGCACAGCAAAATTGGTTAAAAATGCATTGGGACGAAATGAGCATAAATGATTTTTTTGAATATATACAAAACTTTTTACGGTTAACCTGCTTAAAATTTAACAAGTACATCAACATGATAGTATAATCCCCTGCTTTCCAGTTTAAATGCACAATGGCGCAATGATATCAAGAAGTTATCTTCATTAAGCGAAGACCTTGCATAGGCTTCAGAACCTGTAGGAACAATGCAACCAAGAAAATTTAGAAGCAATATTGGGCGACCAAGAAATGCCTGTTATAGAAAAGACGCCCGGGAGAATGCATAAACAACATTAATCGACGATGACCCTAATAACCAAAAAGGTTCGACTTCGTATGACATCAGTAAAGATCGTCTTGCCCCTCTCACTACGTCCAATGACATTTCAGGCATTTTGAAATTTTCATATTCCACTGCATTCTGAACCAGACACTGGAAATAATTTATTGAAATATATTTTGAACCAAAAATAAATTAATTTTATTTTAAGAACAAAAAATAAATAATTGCAATCATTATTATTTTTTTGCAATTATTTTCAAAATTACAGCACACAAGATAAAAACATTATTCAATGATTTTCAAGTTACTCAGCAGTTTCTTTATTGATAACCAAATCCAGCACTGAGGAATCCCAAAATCGCCTGTTAACCTTAAAGAACATGACGATTTCTAAATGCGTGGATGTCATGTTTTTGCGATGCCGCCTCATGACTTGCTTAGCTGAACTGAACAGACGCTCGACCAGGTTGGAAGTTGGCGGCACCCAACTTAAATGACATGAAGCGGAGACTTTCTTTTTTTCAAAG